>ML356712.1:0-14250 GCA_005239505.1 Nicotiana paniculata
ACTCATTGTGCATAAAACACCAGACGAACCTTGTTCAACTCACTCAACTCAAAATCCCTACTGTCTTTTATTTTCTTCTCTCTCTAACCAAATCAAAATCATGTCATCTCCTCCACCAGCTTCTTCTGACTCATCCCCAAATATAGATTATGATGGGGGAAACTATGAATCAAATTCAAACTCTCCCTCAGTCTATAGTTCTGAGTCTCCTGAAAAATCATCAACCCCAGAACACTCTACAATCCCTGAACCCACACCAAACCCTACCCCAGCCCCCAAAACCCGTTGTGTTAAGGTTCTTGAACGTAAATCTATGGCTTCTGGTTCAAGAGAAAAATTCTTGGAAGAATTGTTATGTGCTGAGGAAGGCTCTAAACCAGAATCATCCAATGATTCATTTAAATCAGCCAATGAAGATGAAGCACCTGGTTTATCCAGTGCTGAGAAAGGTAATACTGAAGTTACCTCTGATTTAAATTCTGCTGAGAATCGATTTGTGTTGGTGGGGTCTATAGTGGATGTGGAAGTGCCAAGAAGGCAAAGAAAATTTGGGAAAGAGAAAAATCTTGTGAACGAAGTTGAAATAGATGTGAGGGGATCCGGGAAGATGGTACCACGCTTGCAATTTCTGGCCCCATTCTTGAAAATCTTGAAGAAGATGTCATGGTTTTAGGGGGAACTACTGAAGTTGAGGAAGCTGNAACTTTGGCTGAAAGACTAAAGAAGCTGGGGGACTCATACAACCCCAAGAAGAGAAGGACTCCAAAGTCCAGAAAGTCTAAAGCCTCAACTCTTTCAAAGAAAAGGAAATCTGTTGATTCTGTTGGTGTACCTGTTACTATGGTACGTGCGACGAGAAATAATGAACGATAAGAGGAGGAGAAATTGTAAAAAGCTCTGCAAGAGAGCAAAAAAAAGAAGGCAGAGAATGGGAAAGCAAAGGTAGGGGAACCTGTTATTGTTGACAACGAAGAGTGGTTGGACCTGGTCCAACAAAAGAGGAGGCTGATCCAGTGGTTACCAAGACTCCCAAGCCCAAAAAGGCTAAGACTTCTTCAAAGAAGTCAGCTACTGTGTCCATCACCACTGGGAGTACTGCTTCAAGGGCAAGGTCTAAGATAAAGAAGGTGAAGAAAGTACAGATTATTGAGAGGGATGATGATCCAGAATGGAGTGGAGAGGAAGAGAAGGAGGTTTGAGAAGTGTCTACTGACAGAGTTTCCATGTTTGGCAAGAGAAAAATCTTGAAAGGGAAATTGTTGAAGGATTTGGAGGAGCCTGGAATGAGGTATTTACTGGATTTCTGGCAGCGCAGGGCTAGAAGGACATGGTCCTTCGTATCGAAGGCAGGCTGGTCATAAATGAGGTTGTGGAGTTCATGGGGAATTCCACAGTCATTGGAGGCAGGGTCACCTCACTGGTCAAGGGAGTTGAAGTCTCCTTTGATGCTCAAGAACTGGGAGTCATTCTAGACATTCCAGCTGAGGGTTATGAAGACTACACGAGGCAGAGATGGACGTGTTTAGATGGAATGGCCTCAGCTCTCAATATCACCAGATTCTTCTGCGACAATGAGAAGGAGATTGAACCTAGGGCTATGTACAAGAGTGAGATGAAGCCTGAGCACAAGTTGTTCTTTGAATTTGTGATCAATTTCCTGCTGCCCAGACAAGAACGAAGACACACTGGTAACTACATGGATTTAAACCTCATGGAGTGTCTGTACAGTGGCAAGTAGATTAATTGGCCAGCTTTTATCATCCAGCTCTTGGACAGAGTGTGAATGGAACCAAAGCGCATGCGATCCCTTATGGCCTTATTTTGACTGTCGTTCTTGCTCATTTTGGAGTTCCTACAAAGAAGGTTGAGATGGCTACCACTAAGGATTTCTTTGGGAAGGACACTCTGTTGTCTTGTGACTATACTGTCAATGCCCCCGCAGATGAACCTGGTTCATCTCGAAAGCTACCAGTCAATAGCAAGGTCCGTACTCTGGTGCAAGAAAACGAGTTAAAGGATATGGAGATCCTTTGATTGAGGTCTCGCTTAATTCAGGTGCAAGCTGAGCATGATTCTCTCAAAGTTGATTTAGCAAAGGAGAAGGATAAAAATGAAGGTGTTTTACACCAAATGTTGTCCCTTCTACAAACCAAGAACCCAGCCTCATCTGCACCCTCCCAGCCTTAGGAATTTCCAGTGCTACCCCCTCCAAACCTATCAAGTGTCCTGTTCGGGACAGTGTCTAGTTTTTGTTTCAGTTTTATTCTGTTTTTCTCATGTTTTGGCTGTTTTAATTTTAATCTATTTTGGTGTTGATCATCCCTGTAAATCAATGAAAGCTTGTTGTTTTGAAAAATGTCTCAATTTCTTATTTAGCTTACATTATTAGTTTCTTGTGATGATTAATCATGTTTGCAACCACAGTTGCCTGAATTGACCGTGAGTGAGAATTAAAACTGGCAAGTATCATTTTGCAACTTTTCGATGATGCCAAAAGGGGGAAGATGTGTTCTGGTGTTGGTTCAAAAATTTCAAAAAGTGATATTTATAACCTAATGAACCTGGTTCTCAATGATTAATTCTTAAAAATATACAAAGTGTTTGAAGTGTATACATGATAAAAGCACAGAGTTTGTCATCATCAAAAAGGGGGAATTTGTTGGCCCATGTCACTGAATGGGTTTTGAAGATTGACAAATGTTGACAAGATGAACCAGGTCCATCAAATCATACACACCTGAAAGGAGCAGTTGGCACAAGAATAGTACAAGCATAGGAGATATCAGTGATTGCTGAGTATCAAAGAACTAAGAGGATGTCTCCTAATACGAAAAGATTGCAAACTGATGTAGATGAAAGAAGTTGAATTCAGCAAGGACATAAACAAAGGAAGGAAGTTGAGTTTGATAAGAACTTGTTCTCCCAGGTAGAATTGGACCAGCACTCAACAACTGACTTTATAAATACTCAAAGTATTACTGCTGAAATGTACAACACAAAAAGACGCACAAAGGGCTAAATTGAATCAAGTTTTGTAAGCAAAATTCCCAGGTTATTTGCAAGCAGAAGTATTGTGCCAAGACTATAGTTCAACTAGAAGAAACAGTTCCATTCATTTATCATTGAGTCTAGTTGGGTGTAGTAGGAGTTTTAACATTGTATCTTTTCAGCTTTCTTAGAAGCAAATTTCAATAGGTACACACTGTTCAAGTTAGAGTTAGCTTGACGTCTGTAGAAATTAGCTTGAGGCTAGTTGATACAAAGAGGATTAGAGTTAGTCCTAGGTTTACAAAATATTTTATTTTGTAAGTCCGTTTGGCTCAGAGTTTTTAGTGAAGTGTTTGAGAAAATCCTACTGAGGAGTAGGTCGTGGTTTTTTCACCTTTTGAGCCAGGTGTTTTCCACGTAAAAAAATATGTGTCTTTACTTTACTGCTTTATTATTCCGCAAATAGTAATAAGTAGTACACCAAGAAGAACCAAGTTCTTCTTATTAGATAGCACTCGAAAATTGGGTATTGCACAATAATTTATAATATTGTGTAGTATTGACGGCTAAAACATCAGTCTACAAAATAACGGACATGAATATAGAAGTAACCGAACACTTCATTTATTTAAGAATTCACGGAATAACTTACAGCAATAACAATATAAAGTGGAAGAAAATCACAGAATTTAACCACGAAACAGCATAAAAAGAAATGCACAGAAAGATGGATAGTAAAACAAGCCAAACTGGAAGAAAACACAATGCAATGGAGAAAACCAATAACTCATCTCTACGCCTATTTGTTCACATCGAGCCTTGGCCATCAAAATCCATCAACTAGTGGAAAACCTTTGAACAGCAGTTCATATGAAAAACTTCACAAATATAACCATTTTAGCATAGAAAGATTTCCCTAGAAAACATACTTCCCCTAAAAGTATATATAAGTATATTTAGTATGGAGAATCACGTAAAACATAGTTCCTTTTCATAATACAAAGCTTCCAAAGATGTTTTCCCAATAAATGACTTCCAAATATCATTTTATGCAAGACAAGTACTTTTCAAATATACCTTCGACGTAAAAGTCCTTCCAATATAATCATTTCGAAACCATCACTTTTAAAATAATACTTTTCGGTAAATCCTCATAATCATAGTTTCCTCAAGGCAAATTTATCGAAACTCAGTCCGTAACTCAGAACTTGCCATGTAGTATAGGAGAAATCTCATTTTTTGTCAAAAATGCAATAACAAATCAGTATGAAAATCCGATTTGAAGAAATGGGGTATTAACTCTTAAATAAGTACAGTAATTATCCAACAGGAACCACGGAAACTACAATGCAAAGACAAGTGCACGGCATCACCCTTCGTGCTTTTACTCTCATCCTCATCAAAACAAGTTCACGGCATCACACTTCGTGCTTTGCTCTCATCCTCACCAAAACAAGTGTAGTAACTATCAAACAGAACAATGGAAACAATAATGCAAAGATAAGTGCACGGCATCACCCTTCGTGATTTTACTCTCATCCTTACCAAAACAAGTGCACGGCATCACCCTTCGTGCTTTTACTCTCGTCCTCACAATAAATAAATAAAAACGGCACGGCATTATCCTTTGTGCTTAAATAAAATAAACATGACACGGCATTATCCTTCGTGCTTAAATAAAATAAACATGGCACGGCATCACCCTTCATGCTTTTACACTCTCATCCTCACAATAAATAAATACACGGCATCACCCTTCGTGCTTTACACTCTTCCTCACCCAAACAACATCAAGAACAACAGTTTGGCAAGGAAAATCAACAATAAGAACCATAAACGTCCCGTCAAGGGAATCACAATGCAAACAATACCATTGACAGCATAAACAGTAATAGAAACCGTAACATCCCGGCAAGGGAATCAACAAGACACACAACATCATCAACAACAGGAATAATAAGAGAAACCACACGATCCCGGCAAAGGAAACAGTTATAACCAATCTCATCTAAGCAGTTAACTTCACGGAATAAACTCAACTTAAACAAAGGCGCAGTAATAGGCAACATCAAGGAAATACCAATAACATAAATGTCTAACAATTAGACCTAAGTGGAACTTAAGGTAATAGTCATATAAATCACAATGTAAGACTCACGGGCATGCTTGACTCCAACGAATAGATGTTCCAACTACGGCTAGTAAACTATAAGGCTAGATGACACTAACTATAGTCAATTAGGCAAGTTAGGAAGAAACTATAGCATGATCATAAGAGAAGTAGAATATTAAGTTAAGTCAATTAAGATCAAATAGCCAACGAAGGAATCCAAAAAAAATAATTCTAATTTAAATAGGAAGGGATGAAACTAACAACCAAGGATTCAAATTTTACAATTACAACTCATACACATGTAATATAAGAACCCACGAATCCTAAAATGCCAATCTAATTGCAAATAAGCCCGAGTACACACTCGTCACCTCGCATACTCGGACTACAATCAACAAGGAAGACTCAATCCTAAGGGGTAGTTCCCCCCACATAAGGTTAGGCAAGATACTTACCTCAAAGACGACAACCCGGTACTCAAAAATAGACTTCTCGGGCGAAAAGACCTCCGGACGGCTCAAAATCAACTAAAACAACTTCAAAATACACATAAAATGTATAAGGAATTATCCCGAACATTAAAGTTTCAATATTTACAAAATTATATACAAAAGTCGACCCCCGAGCCCGCACCTCGGAACCCGACAAACTTTACAAAATCCGATTACCCATTCCGATACGAGTTCACCCATACAAAATTTATCCAATTCCGATATCATTTGGTCATTCAAATCATAAATTTTCATTTTAGAACTTTTCTTTCAAAACCCATAATTGCCCCAACCCAGAACACAAATTAAATGATAAAAATAAGGACTAATTCATGGAATATATTTAATTCTAGTGGAAGAACACTTACTCATTCGATTTGTGTGAAAACCCCTCAAAGAATCGCCAAAATCCGAGCTCTAGAAGTCAAAATATGTTAAAAAATGGTGAAACCCCGATTTTGGAAAACTTATATTCTGCCTAGATGTTTAATGAATCGCGATCGCGGAACATTGATTGCGATCGCGGAGAAGAAAAGAAAGGCTGCCCAGGCTTAAAGCACTGCGATCGCGGGGGAAGTAATGCGATCGCGAAGAGGAACAATTGTCACTGGACAAAATGCTCTATGCGATCGCGAAGGCACGTGTGCGATCGCGTATGAGAAGTTACCTGCTGCCCAAAATGCCACACTACGCGATTGCGAAGCATGGAATGCGATCGCGTAGAAGAGATAACTGGATGCCCTGCTGGAACACTATGCGATCGCGATGTTGTAGATGCGATCGCAAAGAAGGAGAAAGTATACCTCTGTGATCGCGGGAGAGTATGTGCGAACGCATTGAAGGAAAGTTTCGGCTACTCAAAGAAACACTATGCGATCGCGACGACTCCTATGCGGTCGCGTAGAAGGAAACCAGAACGCAGGTTCAGTAGTTCAAAATATGGAAAATGAACTTGAAACCCATCCGAAACACACCCAAGACCCCCCCCCCCCCCCCCCCCCCCCCCCCCCCNAAGGTTTCAAAACACATAAAATAACACTAAAACGATGAATCAAACCAAAAATCAAAGAAATTCCTCAAAACTTCTTTAAACATCAAATTTTTTCATTTAAAGTCTGAATCACATCTAATGAAGTCCATTTCTTACCATACTTCACAGATATGGCACAAATATTATATCGAACCTATACCGGCTCCGGAACTATAATACGGGCCCGATACCACAAGCTTCACATATAAATTCATTTTCAAAACCCTTTTTTATTTTCAGGAAATTATTTCTTTTAAAAATTTATTTCTCGGAATTGGGACCTCGGAATTTGATTTCGAGCATACGCCCAAGTCCCATATTTTCCTACGGACCGTCAAATCACTGGTCCGGGTCCGGGTCTGGGTCCGGGTCCGGGTTCGGGTCCGTTTACCAAAAGCGTTGACCGAATTTAACTTTATTCAAATTTCTAATACTAAATTATCATTTTATCAGTTTATCACATAAAGGCTTCCCGGCTACACGCTCGGGCTGCGTATGCAAATCGAGGTGAGATAGAAGGAGATTTTCACGACCTCGGAACACAGAATTAGCTAGAGATATATGGGATGACCTTTTGGGTCATCACAATCTCCCCCTCTTTAACAAACGTTCGTCCTCGAACGTGCCAATATTCACCTTGAACTCATCCAATCACTGATTGTATACTTCCAACACATAACCGCGGGTGATCCCACGTCACCCCAACTCACATAAGCCCGATGAAACAATCACAACCGCAACATAGCCTTCACATCACCACCGATAAGCCTCATACTCTACTTCTCACCCTCTACTTATTTACAAAAGACCCGATTCTAAATCCATGTCCGGCATTAGCCTCAACCAATCACTCATTGTATACTTCCAACACTTGTGATCACAATAGCTGTCTGAAATCAACTCAACATTGGCAATAAGCTCCTCATCTAAAAGAACTCTGTTTCCAAGCCATGTAGTACTGATAATGATGCAATAAACACGAAGACCTCATTATTAGGCACCCAAAACACCGAGCCACAACTACCACTACCGGGCACACATCCCGCAAACTAAACTAAAGAAACACATAACGAAATGACTGAATATGAAAATAGAAACATATAAAGGAACTATCAAACAAGCCCATAGGCACAACTCTCTATCAATACTGACTTTCCAAAAGCAATATAACAAGGAAGAAGCAAAGCACATGAACAAACCACAAGAATTCCATCCTGATAAAAATTTCCACCGTGGTACTCAGCCTGGTCTAAATATATCGAATCACAAATATCACGAGGACCTCACCCTCAAATCTGAATCACATACCGAAAATGTATCATACCAATTGAAATTCCTCCACTAATTCATCTCAGCTGATAAAATCATAACGCTAACTGAACTCACATCTTGATGGAGTATCAAATCACAACTCGTAAACAAAATACTCAGGAAAATCATATAAAGCTTACCACGAAGAACAACAAGGAATCTCTTCCAGCTTCACTACTATCAAGAATGAATAAAACAACGATAGACACGGGCTACTACTCATAGAATCTCTCAACAGGAGCAAACACAAAATAGAATGCAAAACATCAAACTCACCCATAAATGAAACAAAGAATAAGGGAACTCGTTCCGACCAGCAGAACTATAATGAAATACAATTGGTGCTCCTTTGTAATACATCAAAACATACCTGGTTAATGATATCTGGCACAACAGCCTCTATTTTACTATATGAAACACAATAATGGGTCGGGTCTCCCCCTCTTAGGCACCCTCTACTCACCTGAACACCCTGCTACCACACACCTACCTGAATCCTGGAACAATCTCTCACCCTGTGGATAACATCTCCACACTAAAAACAATCTCTCTACCGACATGGCTGTGAAAAAAAAACACAATACGAATCCTCTGAGACCCATGAGTACCTGAAATCCCATGCGAAGCTGGTAATGCAAACTGAACTGGTTGACCCACAAAACTTCTACTGTGTCATACCTTGCCTCCATAATACAGACCAGTAGATTCCTCTGATCGACGAGGCCTCATTGCCTCCCCGAACTCTCTCCCTGATCTCGTATGTCCTCTCGCTCCCGGTCCCACGTGCTCTCTAACCGACGAGCGATCCCTACTACCTACTGAAACGAGGCATCCTACTCTAACTCTCGAGTCCCGCTCTGAATCGAATATTATGCTTGAATCTCTCAAATAACTCTACGAACTAATCTCCTAACTGAAGCAACCAAGCGAAGTGCATGTCTGGTCGACTCACTGAATCTAACGGCATGCTCCAATAGTGACACAGCTCCCTGACGCAACTGCTCAAACTTCGCGCGCCGTAAATCCCGAAGGAACTGAGGTGCAACCTCCCTCAAAGAATCTCCAAAAACTGAATCCATGCTAGTGAATCTAACTCGGCCAGGTGACCACATCTCATATGATGTCACTACTGATCAACCCACTACTATGGACCTGAGACGTGACAAAAGCAATCCCGCTCGTCTCCACAATACTCGAAGTACGAAGAACATAGTGACACTCCTCCAGGAAACCCTGGGCACCATCTGCCTCCAATCCACTGAAAGTTAGAAGGGTGGTACTTCCGGTACCTCTCAAGTCCAAGGTATTCTTCCTCTGATGCTTCTACCTTAACCACGGCTGAACTGGAACCACATGTTGTGTTGTCATGACAACTGGTACTTGATCGATATGATCTCGCTGCTCTGGAGTGTAGACAGTGGGAGTCTGAACTCCTCTCCTGATATGTGAAGAAACTGGTGCACTAGAATCAATCCTGCCTGAGTCAATGTACCAATTATACTCAAAAACTGTGCCCAGGCCTCCTGAAGTACGGGGTAGCAACAGGCACTTCCAGTACCTATCCCCCAACTAGAACTACTGGTGACTTCTCGACGGCTGCTCTAGTAGGCATCTTAATTGCGGAACGTGCTCCTCGTCGGCCTCTATCTCTGACCTTTGCGACATTTACTTCGGGGTAGCAATCATCAAGAACCGCAGTTTGTGTCCTCACCATCGGTGAGAGAATGGAACGATAATTTCAAACTTCAAGATCAATGAATTCGCACGCATAGAGGTGAAGGAAGTGAAATTGTCCTAATAGTTCCGTAGCCTCTCGAAGATAAGTACAGACGTCTCCGTACCGATCCGCAAGACTCTACTAAACTCGCGTATGACTCGTAGCACCAATGAACCTAGAGCTCTGATACCAACTTGTCACGACCCAATTTCCCTCCGTTGGGTATCGCGATGGTACCTAGTCTTAGAGACTAGGTAATCCTAGCATTTACAGTATAATAACAATACTAAAAGAAAAACTAACAGTCTCGATATAGAACCTTGACAGAATTTACAACTTTTCCCAAAATCGGTAATTAAAGTCACAAGCTCTACGAATCTTCTACAACTTCTATTTACAACTATTTGGAAAGAAATATAACAGTGTATGAATACTACTTGTAAGAAGGTGACTCTGAACCCTGCGAACGCAGCAGCAGGTTACCTTGAGTCTCCCCGTCAGTGGTCCATGCAGCTACTAACAATCAATACCTGGATCTGTGCAACAAAAATGCACAGAAGTGTAGTATGAGCACACCACAGCAGTGCCCAGTAAGTATCAAGACTAACCTCGGTGGAGTAGTGACGAGGACTAGTCAAGACACCGTTGGTATACAAAATAACGGACATGAATATAGAAGTAAACCGAACACTACATCTATTTAAGAATTCACAGAATAACTTACAGCAATAACAATATAAAGCGGAAGGAAATCACAGAAATTAACCACGAAACAGCATAAAAAGAAATGCACAGAAAGATGGACAGTAAAACAAGACAAACCGGAAGGAAACACAATGGAGTGGAGAACACCAATAACTCATCTCTACGCCTATTTGTTCACATCGAGCCTTAGCCATCAAAATCCATAAACTAGTGGAAAACCTTTGAGCAACAGTTCATATGAAAAACTTCGGAAATATAACCATTTTAGTATAGAAAGATTTTCCTTGAAAACAAACTTCCCCCAAAAGTATATATAAGTATATTTAGTAGGGAGAATCACGTAAAACATAGTTCCTTTTCATAATACGAAGCTTCCAAAGATGTTTTCCCAATAATGACTTCAAACTATCATTTTATGCAAGACGAGTACTTTTCAAATATACCTTCGATGAAAAAGTCCTTCCAATATAATCATTTCGAAACCATCACTTTTAAAATAATACTTTTCGGTAAATCCTCATAATCATAGTTTCCTCAAGGCAAATTTATCGAAACTCAGTCCGTAACTCAGAACTTGCCATGTAGTATAGGAGAAATCTCATTTTTTGTCAAAAATGCAATAACAAATCAGTATGAAAATCCGATTTGAAGAAATGGGGTATTAACTCTTAAATAAGTACAGTAATTATCCAACAGGAACCACGGAAACTACAATGCAAAGACAAGTGCACGGCATCACCCTTCGTGCTTTTACTCTCATCCTCATCAAAACAAGTTCACGGCATCACACTTCGTGCTTTGCTCTCATCCTCACCAAAACAAGTGTAGTAACTATCAAACAGAACAATGGAAACAATAATGCAAATATAAGTGCACGGCATCACCCTTCGTGATTTTACTCTCATCCTTACCAAAACAAGTGCACGGCATCACCCTTCGTGCTTTTACTCTCGTCCTCACAATAAATAAATAGAAACGACACGGCATTATCCTTTGTGCTTAAATAAAATAAACATGGAACGGCATTATACTTTGTGCTTAAATAAAATAAATATGGCACGGCATCACCCTTCATGCTTTTACACTCTCATCCTCACAATAAATAAATACACGGCATCACCCTTCGTGCTTTACACTCTTCCTCACCCAAACAACATCAAGAACAACAGTTTGGCAAGGAAAATCAACAATAAGAACCATAAACATCCCGGCAAGGGAATCACAATGCAAAACATACAATTGACAGCATAAACAGTAATAGAAATCATAACATCCCGGAAAAAGAATCAACAAGGCACACAACATCATCAACAACAGGAATAATAAGAGAAACCACACGATCCCGGCAAGGGAAACATCTATAACCAATCTCATCTAAGCAGTTAACTTCACGGAATAAACTCAACTTAAACAAAGGTGCAGTAATAGGCAACATCAAGGAAATACCAATAACATAAATGTCTAACAATTAGACCTACTTGGCATTTAAGGGAATAGTCATATAAATCACAATGTAAGACTCACGGGTATGCTTGACTCCAACGAATAGATGTTCCAACTACGGCTAGTCAACTATAAGGCTAGATGACACTAACTATAGTCAATTAGGCAAGTTAGGAAGAAAATATAGCATGATGATAAGAGAAGTAGAATATTCAGTTAAGTCAATTAAGGTAAAATAGCCAACGAAGGAATCCAAAATAAATAATTCTAATTTAAACAGGAAGGGATGAAACTAACAACCAAGGATTAAAATTTAACAATTACAACTCATACACAGGTAATATAAGAACCCACAAATCCTAAAAGGCCAATCTAATTGCAATTAAGTCCGAGTACACACTCATCACCTCGCATACTCGGACTACAATCAACAAGGAAGACTCAATCATAAGGAGTAGTTCCCCCACACAAGGGTAGGCAAGATACTTACCTCAAAGACGACAACCAGGTACTCAAAAATAGTCTTCTCGGGTGGAAAGACCTCCGGACGGCTCAAAATCAACTAAAACAACTTCAAAATACACATAAAACGTATAAGGAGCTATCCCGAACATTAAAGTTTCAATATTTACAAAATTATATCCAAAAGTCGACCCCCATCCCGCACCTCGGAACCCGACAAATTTTATAAAATTTGATTACCCATTCCGATACGAGTTCACCATACTAAATTTATCCAATTCCGATATCATTTGGTCATTCAAATCATAAATTTTCATTTTAGAACTTTTCTTTCAAAACCCATAATTGCCCCAACCCAGAACACAAATTAAATGATAAAAATAAGGACTAATTCATGGAATATATTTAATTCTAGTGGAAGAACACTTACCCATTCGATTTGTGTGAAAACCCCTCAAAGAATCGCCAAAATCTGAGCTCTAGAAGTCAAAATATGTTAAAAAATGGTGAAACCCCGATTTTGAAAAACTTATATTCTGCCCAGATGTTTAATGAATCGCTATCCCGGAACATTGATTGCGATCGCGGAGAAGAAAAGAAAGGCTGCCCAGGCTTAAAGCACTGCAATCGCGGGGGAAGTAATACGATCACGCAGAGGAACAATTGTCACTGGCCAAAACGCTTTATGCGATCGCGAAGGCATGTGTGCGATTGCATATGAGAAGTTACTTGCTGCCCAAAGTTCCACACTACACGATGGTGAACCATGGAATGCGATCGCGTAGAAGAGATAACCGGATGCCCTACTGGAACACTATGCGATCGCGATGTTGTAGATGCGATCGCGAAGATGGAGAAAGTATACCTCTGCGATCGTGAAGAAGGAGAAAGTATACCTCTGCGATCGTAGGAGAGTATGTGCGAACGCATTGAAGGAAAGTCTAGGCTGCTCAAAGAGACACTATGCGATCGCGACTACTCCTATGTGATCGCATAGAAGGAAACCAGAATGCATGTTCAGCAGTTCAAAATAGGGAAAATGGACCTGAAACCCATCCGAAACACACCCGGGACCCCATCTAATCACATAAACAAGTCTTATAACCTACTACGGACTCGCTCGAGGTTTCAAAAGACATAAAATAACACTAAAACGACGAATCAAACAAAAAATCAAGGAAATTCCTCATAACTTCTTTAAACATCAATTTTTTGCATTTAAGGTCCGAATCACATCTAATGAAGTCCGTTTCTTACCAAACTTCACAGAGATGGCACAAATATTATATCAAACCTGTACCGGCTCCAGAACTATAATACGCGCCCGATACCACAGGCTTCACATATAATTTCATTTTCAAAAACCTCTTTTATTTTCAGAAAACAATTTCTTTTAAAAATTCATTTCTCGGACTTGGGACCTCGAAATGAGATTCCGGGCATACGCNTTTAAGATATTATTTGTCACGACCCAAATCGATGGGCCGCGACAGGCATCCGATACCTTACTCGATCGAGTACCAACGTAACGTATCTTTCTTATTACATATCATATACTCGTGACATATGGTCCTAATAGGCCAACATAATAATTTACAAACTCAAATCATAGGCCGACAAAGACGTACAATCTTTCACGTATACGACATATGTCTACAAGCCTCTAAGAGTACATAAATGTCATAACGGTCGGGATAGATTCCCGCCATACCAAACAATACCCGTCTAAATCATACTAACCAAACAAGAGACTCTGAAGCAAATGAAGCGCACCAACATCTTCCGCTGAGCTGATATCCTACTTGGAGGGCTCTCGACCTGTCTATTGGGACCTGCGGGCATGAAACGCAGCGTCCCTAGGCAAAAGGAACGTCAGTACGAATAATGTACCGAGTATGTAATGAACATAAATAAGTACATAAGAGATATGGAAGAAATATAGAGCACATGACTCAACCTGTAAGACTGAATAGCTTTGTAAATCATAAAT
>ML356713.1:2440-62053 GCA_005239505.1 Nicotiana paniculata
TTTTTTTTGGTCCCTTCTAGTGATGAAGACAATGTATAGTAACAAGGATAGAACTGTACACATTCTTTAATGATTACTTAAGTTTGATGTGGTGTCAATCTAAAGGATTACACGTTTAGGAATCACCTATGTAAGTGTGAAGTGAAGCCGCTTCAATGAGAATTCTGTAAGGCCAATTCTCTACGCACTTATAAAACCAGGTGGTGTTCATGGCTGAAACGAACACAACAATGAGAACCAAAAGACGGTTAAGGGTTGGTTGTGTGACATATGGTTGTCTAGGTATACACTAAAGTTCGACGGTTCAAAGATATCAAATCTACCGATTGACCGAGTATATCTGACATATGTTCACTACAGAAAGTTCAAGGGAAACCTACTTATCCAGATGCAATTAATCCTTACTTGCAAATCACACAGCTTTCATCTATGATCATTCTTGTTACATCCATTCCCATTAATGTGGGAGATTTTTGGACTTTAAAGCCATTGGGCTTTAAAGACAAGGAGTGTGAATTGGAAAATGACGGGAAATAAAATGGAGGAAAATGAAAATTTGAATCAAGTGAGCTTTGTCATGAACTTTGTACCACATTGGTGAAAGACAACTACACTTGTGTATATAAATATAGAATCACTTCTTTGAGCTCTTAAAAGGAGTTGAAGAGAATGAACCCTCGCGCCGTCGTCGTCTCTCGGCTCGGCTTCGACTTCGGCTTCTGCTTTGGCTTTGGATTTGTCAAATGATTGATAAGATTATTTTTGGACAAAAGTTATTTAATTAATTATTTAAGAATTAATTAAGTGGCAGTCAATTCTTTAACGGAATTAACTGGAATGTATAATCCAAAACGCTAAGCGCTATTTTCCCTTCTGAACATACACCTCTTCCTGAACAGACATCACACTGCCTATAAATTCCGAGGCATGGCTTCCTTTTCACTTACTGAAAAATCTAGAATTTCCTTCTGAAAAATACTGCATTCTACTTCGCAGTCTCTTTCTCAAATTCGTAAGTGTGATTTTGCTCCATTCTTTGAGTTCGTTGGTATCCTGCAGTTTGTATTGCCACTGTTGCAATAAGGTTTATTTCGTTTCATCCTGGGAGGATTTAATCCATTACCTTGGAAACTTGTGAGGGAGTTAAAATTCCTTAAGGACGCACAAGGAAATTGTGGACTCGGAATATTTTTTATCATTTACAGATAATCTGTTTCTTCTAACAGTTTTCTAATTTCTGTTTTAACACAATATCGACAACAATAGGCTCACCGTGGCGAAATAGCATGTCATTGGCACCCGAACATCACGTACATCAAAAGGCATCAAGGAGTTGTGCGTTAGTTCTAAGGCATGGCAAACGATTGATAACTAATACAAGCAAAGGTATTTAACACTTGTGCTAGGCAAAGATTGACATGAGCATGGCCATGGAGAATGAGCATGTGCATAAGTTTGAGCCTAAGTCGAAAAGAGGCAGAAATGCACTTAAATGCAAGTGTTGACTACCAGATTAGGCCCTTGGAATGCACATGATAACAAGCTTCAGTATGCCAAACACATTGGGCGTTCCTAGACATGAACTGCGGACATGACAAGCAATTGTGCGGTTAATCTTATCCAGATCAGTTTCGTGGCTATGTTTCAGGCTAAAATATTTGAATAACAATTTACACGCAAAGTGTTATTTGGAAAAAATCATATACATAAAGAAAATAGGGATAATACATAATTACCTCATTGGAATTTTTTCACTTTAGCAGTTGCACCACCATATTTTGCTAGGGTCCTATTAGCCCTCCTGTATTTGTTAGAAGTATAATAAATACAATATTTCCAGGCTAATTCCAGTTTCAAAAGAAAAAGCGCAAATCACGCATCAATCCTTGCTTGCCACGTGTAATTTTTTTATTTTTTTATTATCAATTTACCTTTTTATTTGTTTTTTTGGTCTTATTTTATTCTTTTTCTCTTACATTTCCTTTCTCTTTATCCCTCTTTCTATTTTTTTTACCATTTTCTCCCACTTATAAACGGTGGAGATGAATTTGCAAAAAGATGGCATCACCGGAATCACCATCCGACAAGAAACACTGTAAGAAAAAAGAAAAGGAAAGAAGAAAGAAATAGTAAAAAAATAAAAAGGAGAAAACATACAAAACAATATTAGCTTCTTACCATCATCAACTTTTCCGGCGAGTAATATGTCAAAAGAAGATAAATGTAAAATGAAAAAAAAAAGAAAGAAAAGACATTAATAGAGAAAAATAGAAAAGAAATAAAATATAGTAAAAAAGAAAGAAGAAAAGAAAATGGCAGAAGCAAGCAGGGGTGTAAAAATGGCGGATGTAGTAATAAGAGGAAAGTAAATGAGAAAGAGAATAGAAGAAAAGAAAAGAAGAAAGAGAAAAAAAATGAATTTTTTTTAGAGCTTCCACGCGTGGTTTATCAGGTGCAAATCAAAGTAAATGCCACGTCAACTCAAAAAGTGGTACTTATTAGACTTTTAACAAATACATGAGGGATAATAGGACTCCAATAAAGTATGAGAATGCAACTGTTAAAGTTGTACAATCCAATGGGGCTAATTATGTATCCCAAGATAATAACAGTAATAAATGTAGTAGGAGTAGAGCTTTAGGTTTAGTGGTATAGAAAAAAAATACGTGAATGAAAAGAAAGAAGAAAAATAGTAAAAATTATTAATTTATTATATTTCTGGCATGGTATTGACGTGGCACGCATGTGTGTTGAACCTTATACCATCAAAGTAATATTATGCTTTACAAGGTAGTGTTAAATCTACATTGGACAAGGATAGAATGTATTAGAATATCGTTAGGTATGAGGTATAGGGTGAGATATGATGTAGTATCAAATTTATATTCTATTTGGTTGGCGGTATAAATTTATTATAGGATAAATTTATATCTCCAATCAAACAATGTATACATTTAATCTCAGACTTAATTCAGGATATCTCATTTTATTCCATCTTATCCCATTAAATGTGAGATTATTTTTTCCCATCAAATGTGAGATAAATTAGTCCCGAAATTATAATCTCAAAATATTTTGAGTTCGCATACCAAACGACCCAAAAGGTTAAAGTGTGAAACTAATATTTTCACACAAGTGCCCCATGAAAAATGACCAAGTTTAGTGGTTATCTATGAAATTGACCAAAATAATAAAAATACAGTAAACTAAGAGTCTGTTTGAAAAGCCACTTTGGAAATAGATTTGGGTGTAATTGGGTATAATTACACAGTTTGACATGTTTGTTTTGCCAAGTAGTTACTTGGTCAGCATGGAATTAAGTATAATTAGAGAGGTGTAATTACGCTCTCCAATTCTCACGGGAAAGGTGATAATTAGTGGTAATTACAAAGTTGCTTTTTAGTTTGTTTATTTTTTTTTTGTATTTTAATGTATTTTATTTATAACTTTTTATTTATGTTATTTTAATTTTTAATTACATTTTTTAATTTCTTTTGAAGTTTTAATATATATATATATATATATATATATATATATATATATATATATATATATNTTTACTTCTTGTGATTCCATGTAATTACTTATGTTTTATTTATTATTCTATTTTTTGAAACCACACTTTCAAATGTTAGAAATAATGAGTGATGCAATTAAAGTATAATTTCATTGTTGAATGTGGTTATAAAGTTATTATGTTGCTTAATATTTAGTTGTAGTGTATTTACTATTATTATGTTGGAATTTGACATATGTTAGACTATTTTTTTTTATTTTAAAATTGTGTTATATATTCATGGTTCCAATTTACTTATTTTAGTAGTATTGGCTCACATTGCATAGTTATTACATGTCAAACATTTGAATAATGTTATGACATTATATTTATAAATATTAATTTATTTTATCAAACACGAGTTCCATGATGTTCTTCTAAGACGTATATTTTTAGTTTTGTGAGTATCTAAATTCAATATTTATTAATTTGAAAAAATACATATAAATTATTTTTACAATATTAGTTATAAATATATGATTATTAGTTCATGTATATTCACGAAAAAATATACATCTTTAATACCAAATATAATGTCATTTATACTTATAATATTTATAGGCATATATTTATCATATTAATTTCTAAGTTTTGATAATTACATGACCAACAAACAGGTTGTCGTAATTACATAACTCTGTAATTACTAGGCTGTTAAATTACTATCTTAGGGGTCGTTTGGTTTGAATACGGTTTATACCGGGATAAGTTATACTGATATAAGTTATGTTGAGATTGTTTTTTATCCATTGTTTGGTATGTTGTATTAAATATGACAATTGCATAATTTGTAAGAAGAATGTATAAGTTATACCCGTGTTAATTACCCCACCCTCTATAAGGTATAAGTTATCTCGCTGTTTATTTCAATCCTAAGATAACTTATACCTGATTTACTAACCAAATAAAGTATTAAAATAATATTAAATTTTTATACCAACACTATACCTTCTTGTACCTGGTGCCAAACGACACACCTATTCCAATTAGCTTTCCAAACAGACCCTAAATTGCACATGTAAGGACCAGATTCACGAGGGGCAGGCAACCAGATCATGTAAGTAGATCTACACATGCGGAACGTGTCTACATGTAACTGGATCTACACATATTGAAGTCAAACACGAGAGTTACTGCCCTCCCTCTCCTTTCATCACTTCTTCTTGTGTCTCCAACAATTATTGCCTATCTACTCTCTCGCTACACTTCTTGCTCTCCTTTGACCTCAAATCTCACTTCTCTGTGTGTGGGATTTTAATCAGATCTTTGCAATTTAGATTTACTTGTCTATTTGCATCAGTTTCCCACAATGCCGTCACTCTTCGGAGGTCCTATGACTACTTTTGAGGATTCTGAGAAGGAAAGCGAGTATGGCTATGTCAGAAAGGTATTTTCTTTTTCCTTAGATCTGCTATTGTTTTTTGACTTTAAGATCTGTTTTATTCTCTTTGATCGGATGTGAACTGGATATAATTGGATCGGTTTGACTTCACTTCCTTGGACGATTCATTCAGCCCTAGTTTTTCTATTTGTATTGAGCTTTTCTTTAGATTGCTCTTTGTGTTGAAGCTTTTAGAGTGGATGGTCGGTCAAACATCTGGCAACTACAAGCAACTAAACTTACCCGTGATAATAAAGATGAAAAATAATAATTAACCATCTTGCGACTTTGATTTGATTATTGCTGTTCTCATTGATCAGTACGGGGGCGGATGTAGAGTGTAATATATGGATTCCGTCGAACCCATTAGCTTTGTCCCGTAAGAAATCCACAAAATATGAACAAATATATAATTCCAAACCCAGTTATTAGACTTGAGGTCGCTTTCCTAGAATCCTGAACCCATATAGTTCAAGTCATCTGTTAACCAATGATTATAATATCTGGGTTTGCCTTTGCTTGGTTCAGAGACTTGGTCTTTTCACTGCTTGATTTGTTGATTAATTATTTAGAGTGTATTTACCTTTTTTTGGCTACAACTTAGATGATTATACTTATCTTTGTTGGTTTGATTCTGATCTATTCACCTAGCACTATGAAAAGGGCTATTGGTAAAACTTATGAGGTTGTCTTTCGTCTTCCATGACAGGTGTCTGGACCAGTGGTTGTTGCTGATGGAATGGCGGGGGCTGCCATGTATGAACTAGTTCGTGTCGGACATGACAATCTCATTGGTGAAATTATTAGGCTGGAAGGAGATTCTGCTACAATTCAGGGTATATTGCTCTTGAATTTCTTTCTTCCATGCTTTCGCCTGTTCCTAAGGTTTTTGCAAAATGGAGATATTGACCTGCTTTTAAAGTACCATACTTTCACATGATTCAAACTATTAGCAAGATTTGTTTGATAAATTGCCTTTCTTGCAGTCTATGAAGAAACAGCTGGCCTGATGGTGAATGATCCCGTGCTACGTACACACAAGGTCAAAAGAAATTCTTTCTTTGAGCTTCGATTGTTTTCCTTTAGCTGTCAATTAAAATTTCAAAATTCCAAGATTTTCATGTTCTGTTTCTAATAACAGCCCCTGTCAGTAGAGCTGGGTCCTGGAATATTGGGAAACATCTTCGATGGTATTCAGGTTATCATCTGCCAATGTCCTTTTCTTTTTTTAAATAAATTCTTAATTCAAGCGTTGTGAAATCAGAGCCATTAGCATCAACCAATCGAATGCTGCTACATGATTTTTGTATGTTTTCTCCTCAATAATGCAGAGGCCTCTGAAGACAATTGCAAAAAGGTCTGGTGATGTCTACATCCCTCGAGGTGTATCTGTTCCGGCCTTGGACAAAGATATACTATGGGAATTTCAGCCTAAGAAAATAGGTATATTTGTAGCCTTTTACTATATGAATTTTTTAACCTTGAACATAGAAAAATATTAATTACTCTGCTCATTATCAATATCATGGTGCCAGGTGAGGGAGATCTCTTAACAGGTGGAGATTTGTATGCTGTAAGTTTGAACTTAACTTCTTTTAAGTTTTAAGTAAATTTCTGATAACCTTTTCCAAAGCCCTATTCCAGTATCTTTGTTACATGTATATCTGAGTATATACGTTAATTCTTTTGGCAGACTGTCTTTGAGAACACCTTAATGGAACATCGTGTTGCTCTTCCTCCTGATGCCATGGGAAAGATTACTTACATTGCTCCAGCTGGTCACTACTCTTTGAATGTATGTCAACAATTTATGCTTTAAATATCAGTACACATTTGGTGTTACTGTTCTTGTTGGCTCATTAAGCTTCTATTTGAGATCCATTTTTCTACTATTGTAGTGCATAGTGGTCTGAAGTAATTTCTTTATAAATCTATGGTTTGACTGTCTTAGAGCTGGTCCAACTTGAATCATTTTGATGGCAATTAGGCACCTCCCTAAGTGTGTGAAATTATGCTACCAATTGGCCTGTACTTACTGTTTGGAAAGGAAAATATAATATCTACTCCATTTCCGGAACAGCAAACCTAGATTGCAGTTTAGATGGCTCCAGTAGTAATGCCTTTTCCTTTATTTTTTCCCATTTTAAAGCTTGGTAGCAAGTGTATGACTTGCTCAATGTACTATTCATGTTACATTGTTTTAATGGTTAAGATTTATAACTTGTAAAACATGTAGTTAAGATGTTTATTTCTTTGTTAAAAAGAAAGTTATATAATATTTATCAAAGAAAGAAAAACGATAAGATTGCCATAGGACCATCTTTTTCTATATCTGAGGAGATCAAATAAGGAAAAGATAAGATATTTTAAGCAATGTGTTGACTATTGTATCGGGGGACTTCATCGTTTTCTCTTCTCACTATGCTTGCAGGATACTGTTCTTGAGCTTGAGTTTCAAGGCGTCAAAAAGCAAGTGACTATGCTTCAGGTCAATAACACTCTAGTTACATGAGTTCCATAGATTGTCTTTTGCTTTGTTCGTATCACAGTTTCAGCAGTGGATACTAACACTAACTTGCTCCCATCTCTTTAGACTTGGCCTGTGCGTACTCCTAGGCCTGTTGCATCAAAGTTAGCTGCTGATACTCCACTTCTTACTGGACAGGTAAATCTTGCTTAGATATTAGGCCTCTTTTGGGGTTTCATGTGAGAATTTTAGACATCTGTGTTTCAACTTCTCTGTTTCATGTCCCTTAAAAGAAAACTGCTCTATTTCATGTCAGCGTGTTCTGGATGCCCTTTTCCCCTCAGTGCTTGGTGGTACTTGTGCCATACCTGGTGCTTTTGGCTGTGGGAAGACAGTGATTAGTCAAGCTCTTTCCAAGGCGAGTCTCATATTTATTCACATTGGATTACCTACTTAATTTCAGTTTCCAAAAATTAGAACTGATCCTTAGGAAGCTTATTTTAAGTTGTTGTTTCGTTTTTAAAAAAAATGCAGTACTCTAACTCGGACACTGTCGTGTATGTTGGTTGTGGAGAAAGAGGAAACGAAATGGCAGAGGTATGGAGTTTTCCACTCTATTTGCGAGCTCTTTCTTATTATATTGAGTCACATAGCAGAAGATCCTTAATTTCAGGTACTTATGGATTTCCCCCAATTGACAATGACATTGCCTGATGGGCGTGAAGAGTCTGTCATGAAACGTACCACACTTGTGGCTAATACTTCAAACATGCCTGTGGCTGCTCGTGAGGCCTCAATCTATACAGGTCGGTACTTGCATCGCTCTCTAATATTCTTACTATGTCAATATTCCTTGGAGAAGGTCCTTGATTTCTGCCATTTACAATTGGTCTTATCTCATCATGTAATTTTCCTGTATTGTGATAGATGCTTGGTGAAGGGTGATTCACAATAGATGCTTGCTGTAAAATGTCTTTCCTCTCTTGCTCTTGATAAAAAAGAATGACAAAATGTCCAGTAGAATAAGTATAATTGCTTAGCTTTAGAATTCTAGCTAACATAAGTTTATTTCCTCTTTGCTCTGGCACCTGTTTATTATACCAAATAAAAGAGTGTTCCACTTCTTGTTCTTTGTATGTTCATGTAGATGTTTTCTGCTGAGTGCTGCTTCCTACGCTTCCGAAATAAGTGTCATCTTATATTCCGTTCATGCCTTTTCTTCTCTAAAAAAAGCAAGCTCTTCTTCATACACCAAGGCAGTTCTTCAGCTTGTTTCTTTATGATTTTCAGGTATTACTATAGCAGAATACTTCAGAGACATGGGTTATAATGTCAGTATGATGGCAGATTCGACATCTCGTTGGGCAGAAGCTTTACGTGAAATTTCAGGTCGATTGGTGAGTATGCCGTTCCTTCCATTGCAACAAGTCTAATAACTTCTTCGTTCCTTTAGTTGCAACAGCTAAAATATTCTCCTATTCTCGGCAACTGATGCTTTAAGGTTTCTTTTATCATTTTTTCGCATTTTCAGTACTTGACTCATTATATTGGCCATTCCATCCACATACAGACACTGTAAAGTAAAATCTGTGTGAAATCCAAATCTCAGTAAAATCATTGTGGCAAGTAGAACTGATTTTGTTTTATATTCAAAATGAAACGGATTTGACTGGCCATTAGTGAAAATGTACCATTAATGCAGTCGTAAAGAGGTTACTGGTATGTGATTGCGGACTTGCAGTTGGTAATGCGGTGTTCAAACTAATTTTGGACTTTCTTTTAGTCGTTAATTTTTACTCCTATCTTGCGTGAGATTCAGATAACTTTGCTCCTAGAGTAAGAGAAGGGATTTACTTTTATTTTCTTCTTTTAAGCGCGTATTTTCGACTTGAAGGTTAGCGGTTAGAGCAGGATAGAGAGATTTAAGTATAAAGATCTATCCTTCCTACAAAGTATAAATATTTTCTTATTATTTTCAAAAAGAAAAATCTTTATACTTTATTGGAAGGAACTTTGTGGCATCCCCTTTTCCTTTTCTCCTTCTCAAGTTCTTTTCGGTAAGTTTGGTGGGGCATGTCCTGGCCTTTGTCTCGTTACATTTTTTCCAACTTCCTAGACTCTTTTTCCCTTTTGAAAGTGGCAGCTTGGAGTATCTGTGTAGCTTCTCTATATCATGCATTTTAACCTTAGTCGGTTATATAGAGAAGGAAACTCTTTTTCTTTTTATTTTCATGGGGGTGCTCTGTTCACCCTTTTTAAATTTCTAAGCATATATGCTTACTAACATGTAAGTTGCTGCCCCATTAAGAGTCCAGTTTCAACCATTGGGGCAACTTGTGGGGGCATGATATGGATCAAAACCTTCAATAGAGTAAACGAGTTTCACATTATTACTTTCCCAATGTGAAGAGAAGTTGTTTTCTTGGTGTCTTCGTGTATGTTGATACAATTTGCACGTTTCAGGCTGAGATGCCTGCAGACAGTGGATATCCTGCTTATTTGGCAGCACGTTTGGCATCTTTCTATGAGCGAGCTGGTAAAGTTAAATGTCTTGGTGGACCGGAGAGAACTGGTAGTGTGACGATTGTTGGTGCTGTTTCTCCTCCAGGAGGAGATTTCTCAGATCCCGTTACATCTGCAACCCTCGGTATTGTTCAGGCAAGTAAAAACGCAATCGTCATTACTGGAAGTTTTGGTTCCTGCCTCTGCCAACTTCTCTAAAGGATTATTCTTTTGCAGGTCTTCTGGGGTCTGGATAAGAAATTGGCTCAAAGGAAACACTTTCCCTCTGTAAATTGGCTTATTTCCTATTCGAAATACTCCGGGGTATGTTGTTGGTATTGTTGTTGCTGTTTGTGCTCATTGGCTATAAACTGCTTCTCATTGACTTGACATTTTTTTAATATCCAGGCACTAGAGTCCTTTTATGAGAAGTTTGATGCTGATTTTATTGACATAAGGACAAAAGCCCGTGAGGTGCTGCAGAGGGAGGATGACCTAAATGAAATTGTTCAAGTATGTGTTTTTTTGCTTTTTCTGGAGCTGTATGTGATAATGCCACCCGATTTGATTTACTTGGGAGAAGGGGATGGGTGGGGTCGATTTAGCACTACCTTTAGGCTTGTTTTGTTTTAAGGAGCTTTTTCACTTGTATTTGGTCTGACTATTGTTGATATGGACACATAAACATCCATTGGTCAAATAACTATTTGCCAGCCCTTGTGCTCTCAGTCTTCCTTGTTCATATTCCTTGAAGAACAAACTTAAAAGTCATGTTGTGAGGGAGGCAATTCATACTTAGGTGGATTGTGTTCGGTGGAAAAGAAATTGGTTACATTGAGTAGAATGATGCAGAGCTGGGTGAATTTTGGTCCTTGACATAAAGCTATTTTAATTCCATCTACAATCTTCTCCCGCCAAAAAAAAGGCACAGAAAATAAGTAATCCACACATAAATCCAAGAACCGACTTACACCTGTAGGAGGGTGTTAGAGAAAGGGGTTCAAAGTTAAGAACATTCAACAAAGATGTAGCACTACTAAACACGGCATTGTAAGATTACTCTGGAACTCATTATTTTACCTTCTAGTTCCTTCAATCAATCAATTCCTAGTATATCCCACTGAAATTGATTAGGTATCTGGTTTCCAAGGTTGGTCCACGACTCTCTATCGTATTTATTACTACTGAAATATATATTCAAGTTATTAAGATATTTGTTTTAGCTCTATAAGAGAATTACTGGCATTCAATTGTGACATATTAGTACCTAAAAACTAAGAAACTACACATCCATCCTAAATTGGGTGATCTTGCCTTCTGCAGCTTGTCGGAAAGGATGCTTTAGCTGAAACAGATAAGATTACCTTGGAAACTGCAAAGCTTTTAAGGGAGGACTACCTTGCACAAAATGCTTTTACACCGTAAGTTATAGAAATCAACTGTGATACCTGATTCTGGAAGGAATTAGGATTGGCATGGTCTCACTTTTTTGTCTTATGACAGATATGATAAGTTCTGCCCTTTCTACAAATCTGTTTGGATGTTGCGCAACATTATCCACTTCTATACCTTGGCTAACCAGGTAATGATAGTCTGGCATTCAGTGCATCAGGATTTTTCTTCTCTATTTTTTTCAGAGTGCAATTTTTTAATGTCTGTAGATGCATTCAATTCTTTATACTGATGACGGTTGTTATTTTATGTTCTTACATCACCTTTTATCATATTTAGTAAGATTCTAAGTTAGCTTTTGGGACAATTGTCATTAGACCAGTAACTAGAGAAAATTGAACCCTGGGATTTCCTTGTAACATCTTCTGTGATCATCTTTGGACAGGCTGTTGAACGAGGAGCTGGTATGGATGGACAGAAAATTACTTACACTCTCATTAAGCACCGTTTAGGAGATCTATTCTACCGTTTGGTGTAAGTTTCTGCCTAGACATGGACTTTGTTCTACTATATCTATCATATATTGCAGATGCAGTTATGTTCCACACTGACAGTCCAATACTTGGCCTGTCCTTTCCCTATTTTTCCTGCTTTTTACACTTCCATTTCACACAGGTCTCAAAAGTTCGAGGATCCAGCAGAAGGCGAGGACGTTCTGGTGGGCAAGTTTAAGAAGCTTCATGATGATTTGACTGCTGGTTTCCGCAACCTTGAGGATGAGACACGATAATTGTAATTTGCTGAAACGTGCAATTTTTGGAGGAATCGACCAGATTCGCGAGCAGAAAATAATTCTGTAGTCTTCTACAATGTAAGAACACATCAAGTGAGTTGTGTGCAGTCTTCCGTAATGCACGTCTCGATCCATGAAATCTGGAGAAATCATGGTGGAAAATAGGCGTGTTTGCTCAGTCTTTTATATGGTTGCTGTATCTCTATTTATCCAGTAGCATGGCGAACGACAGGGTCATTTAGGTGTATTTATCTTGAGTTTTGATTTTATCATCAGATTTGAAGAATAAAGTTTGTGATTGAGAATTTATACCTAAGCGATATCACTTGGGTACAATGTTTGTTCTTTAATTTATTGAACTGATGTGCAATAATTAATAATAAGGTCTTGAGGTGCACCTCTCTTGAAACTGCTGGTCTCCATTTGTTTTATGTTTTTTCAGTGTATAGTTGGTTTTCTCAACATCTCAACAATTACGATAAATCAAAAATTATTGTGTCTTAATTTGAAATTACAACGTTTATCAAAGCTTAGTATCTAAGGACATCTAATAGTGGTCACACGTAGTTTAGACTATGCATTTTACCAGCTATGTAGCTCTGTAGAATCATCATTTTAGTCCGGGGAGGAGGCATGAATTTCACGTAACGGATCCACCCGAATATATAATACACCCTTCGGTCCACAATAAGTTATAATTTGTTAATTTTGAAAAACCAAATTAAATTTTTTCATTATTATATAAATGAATACTATATATAATCTAGTAAAAAAAATAAATACTACAGTAATAATTTAACCGGCTGTTTGCCTAAACATTCCTATATTTTTGTCAATTTTTCGGCAAAAACATAGCGCGGATTAAAAACCTTCTCACTAGTCCATATTACTGCTTCTCTTCTCTTTCAACGCTTTTTCCCTTTCATGGACGCATCCTTCGCGCAGAAGCGACAGCTGGACTCCACCACAGCAGATTCTTCCACTGCTTCCACTCCCACCAAGCGCCGCCACCAATTACAGTCTTCCTCAGCAACTCCGCCGTCCAATTCCTTCCGTACACCACCGCCGCCTCCTTTTCTGAAGCTCGCTCCTGGTGAAGCCTTTTTCCGTATCCTCTGTCCGGCGGACAAAACCGGTGGCGTTATTGGCAAAGGCGGCGCCATCATCCGCCAGGTCCGAGAGGAGACCGGCGCTAAGATTCGTATCGACGATTCACTTCCCGGCTGCGATGAGCGCGTTATTGTTATAATAGCCGACTCGACGAAGAAAGAGTGCAGCTCAGCTGCTAATTCCAGTGCCGAAGAATTAGCAAATTTGGACGACGAGTCATCATCATCGCAGGCTCAGCGGGCGTTGATTAGAGTTTTCGAGAGGATATTGAAGGTGGACGAGGAGCGGAATGCGGAAGGGGAGGGGAGGAAGGATGAATGTAGTGATGTATCTGGTCCACTGGGAGTGGTTGTTTGTAGGCTGTTAGCACCGAGTAATCAGGTTGGCAGCGTGCTAGGCAGAGGGGGGAAGATTATTGAGAAGATAAGACAGGAGGCTGGAGCTCAAGTTAGGGTTTTGCCTAAAGATCAGTTGCCTGCTTGTGCTTCACCTGGTGACGAGTTAATTCAGGCAATGCACTTTCTTCGTGCTCTATACACTTCATCCTAATATCCAGCTGTCTTGAATTTAATATCATTTACTCCCTCTGTTGCAATTTATGTGAACTGATGACATGAATTGAGCTTAAATGGAGAAGTGAGGATTCATATGTGAACTGATGACATGAATTGAGCTTAAATGGAGAAGTGAGGATTCACCTGGCCGACCCCAACTTGTTTGGGACTCAGGTGTAATTGTTGTTGTTGTTCTAAGGATTATAAAAAAAATGAAGACGTCGGAAACTTGTGGTCTTAAACATGCCATAACAATATAACATTTGTGTGGCAATAAAAGCTTGTCACTGATGGTAAAATGGAAAGTTTTAAGTTAAATTTTCGAATTTAGAAGGAGGTCATTCTTTTTGGGATGGATTAAAAAGGAAATGTTGCCACATAAACTGAAACGAAGAGAGTAATTCGTTCCCTGCTGATTGCATACCACTGTCGCTAAACACTACTCTGAACACTATCTGTTCTCGATGATGAGTTTTGTGCTTAATTGGTTCTTTGATCATGCTCAAGGCTTCCATGTACCTAACAGGACACATTAGCGTTGAACTTGTCCTTCCTCTACGGAGGAAGAAACAATTGTTAGACTGTGTAAATTATACACAAAAAGCGGAATTAATAGACCTCCTTTCTGGTAGGTTCGCTGTTATCTTGTGTGCTCACCTGTCAAAAGTAGGTTCACGTTGCAGCAGTAACAAAAATGGAGATTAAGAGGAAGAAGTTGGAATAGATTAATTATACTCGAGTTCGTAGAGATATGTTGAAACAATAATTGAATGGACTTAGTAAAGCTCTTACATCTAATTGAAAGTATCACATAGCAATGTTTTATGTTCAATTGAATGCATCAAGATTGTAAATTCTGCCATTTAAAGTCTTGATAAAAAAATTCTGCCATTTAAGGAAATAATTTTTTTGGTCTGCACAGAGTGGAAGCAGGTAAAACAAAGTTGAGTGTATGTTTTTGGAAGTCCGAAACTTGAAGCATGATGGATACAAAATAATAAAAAGGAAAGGAGGAAAAGGAACAACAGTGATGTATTCTGTGAGTACGGCAATGCACGAGTGAGATTGATACTAGATATATCAATCTAGCATACAGGGCATCATGTATAAGTGCTCTCCCCCTTGGAGGACAATGAGAAGATCCTCTATACAAGCGGTATATAAAGTAGGAGCCCTATGCAGAATAGTTCCTTTCTACAACGCCCCTCCAGTCGCATAGACATGTTGAATATCACTTGCGCACAAAATATATACTATTGCGATAGGATTGTTTGTACCAATCAATGAACCCATGAAACTATGTCTTCTGACAAACTCGACCAAGTCTAAGCAGTTATGCATATACTGATATTGATTGAGTTGGAGGTACTTTTACTCATTGATTTTATTCATAAATCTAGACCAAAGTAACCTTCGAAGTATCATGACAACATCCAAAGGTGACCGTTGTAATCTTAAGTCAAGAGGGCAAGGAGGAGCATACGCGAGACAAATGGACCCAGTTTACTTGTAGCTCTGTTTATGCTGATGCAAAGGGGAAAATCCCTTGTATCACTCTTTGCAGGTACTAATAGAAAGAATGACTGAGATTTTTCTATCAGTTGATCCTTCCACCTGCAAGTTTCCGTCCCCTCACATTAAAAGTTGATGAGACACAGTGTGATCATATCGTCCAACTCCTCCATCTCCTAAACCTGCAATTCCTTCTAAATCTTTGCTTTCTTCTATTCCCTCCACCATAGCAGGCTGATTTTCAGAGATGGCAGATAGATGCTGGCGGCGATCCTTTTAAACAACGATCCCATACCATGTATGCTCCCAGAAGTTCAGTATCCTCCACTTTATACCAAGTAGATCTATTACAAGTATATGTGATGTTTCTCTGTGTATTATATCGAATATGTGATTATAGCAGAGGCAAATGCTGGGTTGAGTTATTAGCTTTATTTGAGAAATATTTGTGTTCATTTTTTTATTATCTTTGTCTCGCTTGCATGATTATCTTTATTTGACTTCTCAGAGGATATCTTCATGTTGCAGATAACTGGAAGCTTTTCAGGTGTGAGAAAAGCTCTGTTGTCTGTTTCAAGTTGTCTTCAGGATAACTCGAGGATAGATTCAGTAAATTCTTCTACCCCAAAATTTTCAGGAATGTCACAAACTGGAACTGGTTATCACACTCCAGATCAGTTTTCAAGGAGTTCTGGTGTTGAAAGTGCTGGAATCAACCACAGGATGGTCTTGGAGGAAGAGATCGTGTTTAAGGTGTTGTGTCCGGTTGACAAAGTTGGAAACTTAATAGGAAAAGGAGGCTCAATTATAAGGGTGATGCAGAATGAGACTGGTGCATCTATCAAGGTTGCTGATTCAGCATCTGATTTAGATGAAAGAATTGTTGTAATATCTGCAAGGGAGGTGGGTAGGCTGACCATTAACTAAGCAACTGTTTATGCTTTTGAAACACTGATACAACTTGCATTTGTTATGTTGAAGTCATATGCTCACTTCCTTTTTGTGCCTCTTGGGAGTCATATGATCAACTGCGTAGAGTCAATTTGAAGATTATTTGAACTTGTTGAATATATAATTGAGTGAGAAGGAACTACATGTGTTGATTTTTTAACATTGCTACTTATCCTTGCCAAGCTTTATTGAGATCAGCTGCTTTGCTCTTTCTGCAGAACCCAGAGCAAAGACATTCCCCTGCTCAGGAAGCTCTTATTCGCGTACAAGCCAGAATTGCTGAGATTGGATTTGAACCAGGAGCTGCAGTTGTTTCAAGGCTGCTGGTACATGCACGTCACATGAGTTGTCTCTTTGGTAATGGAAGTATTCTAATTGCTGAATTGCGGCGACTCACTGGTGCTAGTATACGTATTTTTCCTAGAGAACATTCTCCAAAATATGGTTCCCACACTGAAGAAGTTTTACAGGTGAATACAGATTTTCATTCTAAAAAATATGTAATAGTCGTTACATCTCAGCTATACAACTCGTGTTGCTTGAAATTGTTTTGGGGAGAGGGAGGGGGGGAGGGAAGCTTTTTCATTGAAGTTAGTGTTTTGACAGGTTTTACACTGTGTGTGTTGTTGATGATCATTGGATATACGTGTCTCTGTTTCTGCATTTTGTGATACTTCTAATTAGATGAATGTGCATCTCAAATAAATTGAGTTGCATTTCTAACTCTATTATATAAACTCGTATTGCTTAGATTTCTTGGGGATGGGTGGTGAGGGGGTAACGTTTATGATATGAGAGTATTCAGATAGACTAATCAAGGTGTTTCAATGATGATCATCAAAGAGACGTGCATTCCATGTCTGTGTTTTCTGATAGTTGTTACATGCACGTGTATCTCGAATAAATGGAGTTGCATTTCTGTCTCACCCTGTGGAACCTACCTCCACCAGCACTATATAAAAAAGATAAATGAGAAGGAGTTCAACCTTGTTTTCTATCCTTCATTGTTCCAACTGTGACTTCTGATGTTTGAATTCTCTACAGGTTGTTGGGAGCATGCACTCTGTCCAGGATGCTTTGTTCCAAATTACTTGTAGGCTTCGTGATACAATGTTTCCTATGAAGCCACATGTTTCAAATATTGCCCCTTCGCATTTTCCCTCCTATTGTGAAATTCCATCCCCATCATTCAGGGCAAGGCACGATCCTGCTTCTCCTAGTTACCGCTCACCTGCTGGCTACCCTCATGGTATGGAACATACTGGTATTTCATCCAAACCCTATGTACTGCTGGCTGCATTTTCACATTATTTAGACCGTAATGTTTATTCAGATCGTGCTCCCCATTTCCATGGCTACGAGAGACAAGGACATGTTCCATTTTTTGATAGGCCTCCTTCACCTGGAAGATGGGGTCCTCAGGTTTGTGAGAGCTCTTTCCAGTAAATGTAAATTACTGACACATTTTTTATGATAAGGAATGTTGAATTTCCACTATTCACTTTCCTTCCTTCTGTTTTATCCAGGCAGCCAATTCTAGATATACAGCTGGAGTGGCTGATTTAAGTGGAGGCTTTGCCTTGAAGAATGGTCACAGTGGCAGGTAACTTGTTTTCCTCTGTCTGCAACAATGTCTTAGGTTGCTTATGAGATTGTAATCACTGCTAATAACATGAAGCGATCCATTGAATCTCCCAGGGGAGTGCTGGGTTGGATGCACTAAAGGGCTTACTGGTTTCCCTGTTAGTGCAGGACTCACCGGTTTCTGATTCACTTGGGTAAAATTGTTTCCTTTTGGGGCTACTAGTTTGGTCTTCCTTGTGCAACTTTAAGTGGAGAGCTGTGGGCAATTAGTTGGTAGCAGCTTGATTAGTATTGTTGCAGGCCTACAGTGATGAAGCTATTAAGGCCTAATAAATGATATTCAGCTGCTGCTAGGAATTTAAAAGCTATTCAGAAGCATGAACTTAATTCACTGTTAATCCATTTTGTCGGGAGAGTTATGTCTTTGTATGCACAACATAGACAAGCCATGTAAAAGAACCTGCTTCCTTATGGAAGTAAGAAAAGAGGCTATCTTAAAAAATATAGGGTAGAGGATATGCTATTGTAGTCTTCAAATTTCTCTTAACCTGGGGTTTGGTGGCTGGAAATTTGCATTTGCCTATAGAATGTAAAGTTCTTATAAACAGGATAGCTAGATAGAGATGTAGATTACATGATGAGATAGTATTTCCTTTACTGAGGTGTGAACCCATTCTCTCTTGTAAGAATAGCATCCACAATTCCACAGAAACTTCAAATGCAAGTCAATAGAATCCCTGCAGAGCCCGCGGGTCACCTGCTTTAAAATTTGAGTTGTAAAGTTTGTGTTGGAGATATTGAGGTCTTTAATTAAATGTTAAACTTGACAGCAGTATAAAGATAAGTCTGTTGGAGATACTTGAGGTGTTCAATTCATTGTTAGTGAATGAAAGAGAAAGGGGTGTAGAATCTGAACATTTGACTTGGAAGTTCATAGATCTACACTTCTTTTATTTTTCTTGGTTGATTTGGATTGTTGTTTAAATTTGCTATTCGTCGTATCCTTGTCATATCTTGCTGTCGGTTTGCATATCCACTATATTAAACTCTTTTTGCAGTGAGACGGCAACACCTAATTTGCCAAGCATTGTTATTGAAGTGGTAATTCCTCAGATGTTGTTAAAACATGTTTATGGAGAGGATTCTAGCAACCTTAGTGATATAACAAGGGTAGGTCAGTTTGCTCGTGGAAGCTTTGTTTCTCTTCTTAGATAAGGTAGTTAACATTTGTGTTTGGGATTCAGATTTCAGGTGCTAAGATAGTAGTTCATGATCCTGTAGCCGGTTCTACAGAAGGCACTGTTGTTGTGTCGGGGACACCCGATCAAGCACGAGCTGCTCAGAGCCTTATTCATGCCTTCATCTTATCTGAGCAGAATATGTAGAATTTCCTTCTTTATTCATGTTCCTAGAGGTAACCTATGTGGTGGTTTCTTTTTTGTTTTGTTTTTTAGGAGCGATATCAGGTTCTCAACTTACGTTTCCTTTTTCAATTCAGTTGACACGTATTTGTGATAGTAAAATAAGTGTAAATAATTGTCAGAACCTGTGGGTAAGACATAAGGTATGTGAGAATTATCACTCGAGGGGCTAAAGGGAAAAGGCCTTAATGGAGTGGAAAGAGAATATAGAAAGAGATCAGGGAAAAAAGGTTAGCTGTCTTTCCATCATATTTGGATATTGGAGTATTTTGCAAGCAAAACCTGTGCAAGTCTACATAGAAAACGACGAGCACATGAATTTATCAGTTCATATGATTCTTGTAGCATGTTATCATGGGGGTCTATAAGAAACACAAGACGTAGATGTACCCTTCTATTAGTTTTAATCCTTGTGATTTCCTTTTGCTTGATAAATAGGTAGTAAAAAATGCTGAGTCTATACATGTTGCTAACACTCTTGCGCGTCGAATTGCTTGGACACTATCATATGCATGAACAATCATAGAATTGTATATTGTTTATTAGTATTAGAGTAGAAATTTATTGAACTGTTCAGTTGCTTTAATGTGATCAAAAATAGATTTGTGCCTCTATTGTTGTGCCTCATCGGTTCTCTAGCCGAGGGTCTATCGGAAACGACCTCTCTGCCCTTCCAGAGTAGGGGTAAGGTTACGTACATCTTACCCTTCCCAGAACCCACTTGTGGGGAATTACTGGGCTTCTTGTTGTTGTTGCCTCTACTGTTGTAATGGATAAAGCCAGATTATTTTAATGTGACAAATAATGGATTTGTGACTTTACTGGCAAAAGCTTAATGATAATACATGAAATTAACCCCTGTAACATGTTGAGTGGTCTCGCTGGAGGAGCTTTAGGTGACACAATACATAGCACCTGCTTGTAGAGATGGCAGTGGGGCGGGGCAGTTGCGGTGCCGGTTCAACCTTAACCCGCAAAGATTTCAACCTGCCCCGCACCACTCCACATAGCAAATTTTTCTGTTTTCAACCCGCCCCGCCCTGTCAAACAAATACAAACAACTTTTTTCATTCTTAATTTTTTTTAACTGGGGTCAATCTTTTCTAATTTGAAGGTCGATCGGTCAACAATACTTCTATATTATTTTCAGCTTTAGATATTATTTTAATTGTCAGCTTCAGACAGTCTAATTACTATACACACTTTTTTCCTTCTCTTAACATTTATTTTTCTATTTTGACTCACCAACTGTAACTCTTTGTATATAGGAAGCATGTGCTTAGGAGAGACCTTTATATGTTGTTGCTATCTTTCTTTTCACTGGGATGATTTTAACTTTGGTGCTCCAAAATTTAATGATCTTATAAACTTTCTCAAAATTTATGATCTAATTTAATTAGGGGAAATTGCTGGCTTCAAACTCTGAAATTTTTTCAAAATAGTAAGAACACTCCAAAAGCAAACGAAACTAAATATATTTGTTTAAAAACATCTTAAGGTGCTAGTAGCATAATTTTTTTCTTTTCCGGGTTAAGAAATACATAAATATAAAAATAGAAGCTTTAACCTATTTTTCAATTGAAGATATAAAGCGTAAGCACATAGTACCTGTTGAATGTAGGTGTATTTGAAGGATATTGGGGGAAATAAATTAAAATGATAGATCTGAGAGAACAATATACATAAAAAAAATTTATTTTAGGATCCTAGAATATATATTCATCGAAGAAGAGAATAAGCAGGCAGTTGGTTTTTGTCAATTTTAACCACATAAAACTTGGCTTAAACCCGCATAGACATGCAAGATGCCGCGCCTCACATCAATTTTCAAAATACTTCATAAAACCCGCTCCGCCCCTGCCCTGCATAACTTAGGCAATCACCCCGCACAACCTTAAACACGCATCGCCACGCACTCACACCGTTCCATTGCCATCCCTATGCTTGCTGCAGCATTTATCATTTAGAAAAAGGGACGTGCAAATAAAGTTTCCTTTATAGAAAAGAAAGGTGAAACTTTATTAGTTTCATTTATAATAAAGGGTTGTGTTTTTCTGTTTTTACCACAAAGGCGATTAGGCGACTATGTTAGTATTGTGAAAAGGGACATGGTGGTCGGTGGATAGAAAATATGATAATTTCAGCAAGCTGCAGCCTGCAAGGATGAAAGCTACCTTCTCGAAATAAATTGAACGCGGGAATATATATGAAAAACAAATGATATCCACCTTTTGCGAAAAAGTCATATATTAACTAAAATTTTCACATGCCTTCCGTGGAGATTTATAATGACAGACTTCAAACAAGTATTGTCCATAGTTTTGATCTTTTTTTTAAACGCAAACAAAACACAGTACACCATCCGTCTCATTTTATATCACAAAATTACTTTATTAAATACAGAGTTCAAAATATTAATATGAAATATAAGGTATCAATAAAAATGGATAATGATACTCGTAAAAGATAAATTGATAGATAAAATATAAAAAATTTAAGATGATCGAAATTATGTAGACATAAATGAAATTAAATATTTTAAATTTAAAATAAAAAGCGCGTGATATAATTGTGCCAGGTTGCAACTTTCTCCTGTGTTTTTTTTTTGTGGAGTATTTTTTTTCCTTCCTTTGGTACGAGCATGATTCATCGTATAAAAACAGTAATCCTAGGAATAGACCTCCTAAAGAGTTCACTTATGCCACAAGTTTTTCTCTGTTTTCATTATTTTCAAGATAGTGACACATGCATAAATGCTTAAGAAAGTCAAAAACTGGTCCATATTCATATACTAATAATTTTCACTTTTGCCTTTTTATTTAATTTAGGAAAAGGTCCAAATTTGCTTATCTACTATCCAAAATTGCTCAATGTCACCATCCCTTAGATCTTTTCACATTCATTTTCTTGCTATTAGCCGAAACGCACCCTTAACTTTTTAAGTATACAATACGACTTTTTTCACCCAAAGTTTACCCCAGGGTAAAGTTGCTCAATTTTCAAATAGTTAAATGGGGAAATTCAAAAATAGCCAGATTTACAAGTGGTCATTCAAAAATATTCACATTTTCAAAAGTAATCGAGATTTAGCCACTTTTCATGTAAAGATAAATCTGAACGAAAACACTGTTCAAGATCCGAAAAATACTCCAGTATATTATGCTGGAACTTTCCGCGTGTTGGAGTTCCAACATAATATGCTGGAAGTTCATACGCAGGTGCACCGATTTTCAGTATATTATGCTGGAACTTTCCGCGTGTTGGAGTTCCAACATAATATGCTGGAAGTTCATACGCAGGTGCACCGATTTTCAGTATATTATGCTGGAACTTTCCGTGTTGCAGTAAAATAGTGACTATTTTTCAATGACTTTACAAACACTGGCTATTTTTAATAACCAGTCTGAAAACTTGTTAGCCCGCGCTATTTTTACGATGTTTTCCCTTTCCCCTTTTAGTTTTGGACCAGCATTAGACTCGGTCCTAGTTGCTTTAATATCGGCCAACTAGGAATATTTTTTGGTTTTCCACAGATTTTTTATGGCAAATAATTGCTCATAGAAAAGTTCACACTTTAGAAAAGGCAAATTTGGTGGCTTCTTGGCTTGTAAAGGATGAACATTTTGGAGAGAAAAAGTCACCCCAACAAGAGTGAAGCAAAGGCAATTAGAAAACAATAAGTAAAAGCAAGTTTATTTTAATATGTAAGCATATTCTCTTTAAAGTGATATCTACCTTATTTACTATTACACATACTTGTATTCTTGTTTTGGCAGTGAAGTTTGGTTTGAAACTGGTATAGCTGTTTTAACCTCATTTGTTGAGTTTGGTAAAGAAAAAATAAGCCTTATGCATGTGGTCACTATATGGTAAAACAATATAATATAACAATCTTTTTCCATCTTAATTATTTCATTAAATGTGTTGAGAGGATTTCTTTTCTCAAGAAAGAAAAAGATCAAAAACAAAAAAAATGCATGGGATTGAGAAGATCAAAGCTGCAAGAGAAATTCTCAAGTGCAACATAGAGAAATCAAGAGAATTAGGTGTAGAAATTTGTGATAGTGGCTGCAGATTGGAGAGTTGTGGGCAGAGGCTGAATTTCTTAGCAGCTTCCCTTAGAACTATAGCATGTAAATGTACATTATACAAGATGATTGGTCGTGATATTGATCGCGCAGTTGGTCCTGCTGCATCTGTTGTTAAGATATTTGATGTCATTTGCGGACTTGAAAAAACTCTTTCCACTGATCCTTCTGATGATATCTCAGCTTATCTCACCACACTCAAATGGATGGAAGAAGCACTCGGCCTTCTCACCGATAACTGCAAATTAGTCATTTCTTGGCTTGAAAACAGCAATTGCGATTCTACCTCAGTTGCTGAAAGTTGGTATGTTATGAATGTGAACAAGTGTTTGAATATACTTAAGCAACTGCAGGCTACAGAGGAACGTTCTCGCGCCAAAGGAGGAGCATTGATGGTCGCATTATACAAGCTGGAAAGTGAATTGGAATCCTTGTTAACGGACATAGCTCCACTGTCTTTGCCTTTGCCTAATATCATTCAAAATGTGCAAGTCATTATTGATAGATTGGCTGTGAACCATAGACTTGACAAATGTATGTCTATTTATATCGAGGTTCGGAGTTCAAATGTGAGAAATACATTAGAAAAGCTGGATTTGGACTACCTGGAGGAGATATCACTGACAGAGTTTGACAGTGTTTTGAGTGTAGAGTCTCACATTGACCAATGGCGCGAGCACTTGGAATTTGCAGTGAAGGATTTGTTAGACATAGAACACAGGCTTTGCCATGAAATATTCCAGAAATCAGCATCTAAAGATAGTAGCTGTATGGACTGCTTCGCGAAAATTGCAGTCCAATCTGGGATTCATTCTTTCATCAAATTTGGCAACACAATTACCATAGGGAAGAAAGAAGCAGTTAAGCTGTTGAAGTTATTGGACATGTTTGCTGCTCTAAACAAACTACGCTCCGACTTCAACAGACTTTTCAGTGGAAGAGCCTGTGGTGAAATCCAGAACCAAACTAGGGATCTGATCAAGAAAGTTGTAAATGGGGCTTGTGAAATTTTCTGGCAACTTTCTTTCCAAGTGGAACTGCAGAGGACAATCAGTCCTCCAGGGAATGGTAGTGTTCCGAGGCTGGTTAACTTTGTCACTGAGTATTGTAATCAGCTTCTTGAGGATGAATATTGGTCCACACTTATCCAAGTTGTGGAGATACATCAAGGTTGGAAACACGAGAGCTCCGATAAGGGACTTCTTCTAAATGAGATGCGAAAAATAATAATGGTAATTGAGCTCAATTTAGAGAGTTGGGCAAAGACATACACGGACGACACTCTCTCCTATCTCTTCTTGATGAATAACCATTGGTACTTATGCAAGTACACAAAGGGAACGAAACTTGGTGAGCTAATGGGACACGAATGGATTATAGGTCACGAGGAAAACATGGGGTATTACGAGACACTCTATTTGAGCGAGAGCTGGGGAAAACTCCCGGACCTTCTGAGCGAGGAAGGTCTAGTGTTGTTCCCTGGAGGGAGAGCCATTGATCGTCAAGTGGTTAAGAAGAGATTCAAGGAATTCACAGAGGCTTTCGACGATATTTACAAGAGGCATTCCAGTTGGGAATTGTGTGATAAGGGGCTAAGATGGAGAGTACGCCAACGCGTATTGCAGGTTGTTGTCCCTTCTTACAGTAGCTACCTAGCAAAATACATGCCCTCTATAGAATTTGAGGTTGCTAGTACTGGTAATCAGCACATAAAATACACAGCTGAGACCTTAGGAAATATGATCAGTGGTCTATTTGAACCAAAAGTTGGAAAGTATGGCAGTAGTACCAAATGCACAGAATGGAGTGGAAAGCATAATAATAATATTGTTGCTAATCACTTTTCCTCCACACCTGCAGCAGCATGAATTAGGAGGCTGTCAACTATTACTATTAGTTATAATGATGCTTAGTTTGCCGATAACTCCTCATACAAAAAGCTGATTAGTTTACAACATTACTAGTTAATCCTGAACATAAGGTTGTACATGGTTTATGCATAGACCTGATCTTTGATTATACTGGCAAAATTCTAACAAGCTACATCCAAGAAAATGTTCAGTTATGTAATGTAAATATGATGCTAAATCCTATTATTACTAGTTTGTTTTAGCAGCTCAGTTACATGTTGTAGTTTCCATCTTGAACATACAGAAATTTGATCACTTGGACAAATTTGATAGAATAACCAGAACCTCTTCTTTTTCTTCTTTACAATTGCATAATAGTTTGTTTCAGTTGGTGCCCACCTTGTAATGTTGGTTTGTTAGTTTCAACCACCAAGACATGGACTGGCTCCTACACTGCATAGCACTTTCTTTATTTAATATAAAAGGTAAATAAGCCTGTGTCGCCCACATCCTCTAAAAATGCTGCTGCACATGTGTATGCATTTGTTTACCCGTAAAACGGTACAGTTAAATTTATACGTAATTTCTAGACAAGTGAATTAATTTTATCCTGAAATAATAAAATAGTTAAAGAAATGCACGATACTTGGCCTTGAAATGATGATATAATCACGAAGAACAGTGATTTGGGAGCAAAACTTCCGGGCACAATAGTGATAAAACCAAGGAACAAGAAAGTAAAATTGTATAAAGCTTTTTATTGATTATAGCGTAAGTTTGCCAGGAAAAGCGTGTCATTTACAATGATGACATAATTCACTATTTTAAGTTGCACCTAGGGAACAAGGTCCTAGTATCATGCTCTTCTTTAATGTCAATTATGAGGACTATTAAAGAAGGTGTAACGGTGAGCATAAATTCTCTATAACAGGCAGTGCACTAAATACTGTGGAATATTCTTCACTAAATACTACGGGGCCGAGGGTATTTATTGCATCTTTATGAGCGTTATTCTTTCCGGTAACAAACGAGACAATTGCCTTCGGCTTTAACTATCCTCCGTCTTAAATTTCACGTGTCCCTTTTTTTGGACGGCCACATAGCATAGCATATTTTACCAGTATTATAAGAAAATGCAAGTCGTAACTCAGCACCCGTCAAGGAAGCTGAGTAGTAACAATAGATCAGGAACTTTAAATTAATTATATAGAAATCAAGTGACATTTACACAATAAATGAATAATCATCGGTCATTTAACTAAATTAAATAGCAATCAAGTTAATCTTATTTTTGACTAAAAATATAAGTTACTTTTCAAAAAAAATTGTGTCAGCTCATACCCCGAATTTTATAATTTAATGTGATGAAAAATCCGACCTCTAAATTTTCATTTGTATCCGGGAAACATAGTTGAGAGCAGAAATCTCTCTTTTTTTTCATCGTTTTTGTTGGACTTTAAGCATTGGAAATGAAAATTTGAATCAAGTGAGCTTTTGTCATGAACTTTGTACCACATTGGTGAAAGACAACTACACTTGTATATATAACTATAGGATCACTTCTTAGAGCTCTTAAAAGGAGTTGAAGAGGATGTATCCTCGCGTCGTCGTCGTCGCTCGCTCGGCTCCGGCTCCGGAAAACGATCGAAATTAACTGAAATCCAAAAAAAAATACTGCTTTTGCTGAACGTTGTTTTCCTTCCTGTTCCTGAACAGACATCACACCTCTTCCAATAACTGCCTATAAATTCTGAGGCATGACTTCTTTTTCCACTCACTGAAAAAATCGAGAATTTCATTCTAAATACTGCATTCTACTTCGCAGTCTCTCTCTCTCTCANGGGGGTTAAAATTCCTTAAGGACACACAAGGAAATTATGGACTCGGAATATTTCTTATCGTTTATATATATTTTTTGTTTCTTCTAACAATTCTTCTGATTTTTGAGTTTTAACACAGAGGCGATAATAGTTTTATCCAACCAGACAACACCTTTCTTATAACATAAAAGTTTCTATTTACTTATTTTCCACCATAACTCCACCAACTAGGAATTATGGTTAGTTGAACAACCCAATAGATTTAAGAAGATGTCTAGTGCTCATAAAAGTGGAAGTGGAAGCAGGGAAATGAGTTTGCAGGTTTGACCGAACTCAGTAATTTTGATCCAAACTATGTATTTGTCTTAAAACTCCAATTAAATATGTATAAATTATTAACATAAACAAATTAGAATTTCGAACCCACAAACTTTAAATTCTAGCTCCGCCTCCGAGTGAAAGTGACAGTTGAGAAATGTAAGCACCAAGATTTAAGTTTTCATCTACCATAGGAAGCTATATACCTTCTACTTTCCAAGAGAGGAACGAAGCTTATTGCTATCTTAACCATTTAAGAGGGTCCCAACTCCCCACTCCCCTCACTATATATTCTTCCACCTTAGAACCTAACCAGTAAAAGAAGGGTAGACAGAAATATTATCATTACAACACTAAAGTCATAAATTAAACTGTAACAGTAAAGTCGTAAAATTATCTTTGTCATATTAAAATTATTAAACTTTACATACTTTAACCTATAAATTAAAGATTTAAATTATTCCTATATACTGATAATGCCGTTGCCAAAAAGATTTACACTATTAATGTAGGTTTACTTGACATTTTTTTTTTTGCAGGATTATTGTGTTTCGCAAAGAGTTACTAGTGTAACCAAAATTATATTATTCCTATTTTGTCATTTTGCAAAAGAGTTAATTTTTTTTTCTTAATCCGTGGAGCGAATTGTAGAAGTTAAAAATATAAGGTGCAAATTAAGACCACCAAAGGATGTGGTGCAGTAGATGAGACTGCTTTTCCCTTAACTAGAAGTTTCGGGTTCGAGCCTTGAATATGGAAGAATTCTTGATAGGGAGTACTTCCCTACGAGGTGTGAATCCGGATATAAAAGTGCCAATTAAGAAATGACATATACCTTAGGGGTGCAAAAATGCAAAGAAAATTACAATGTGGATAGAGAAAGTATCATTTTTCTTAAGGGTATTTTGGTAATCACTGCTTGACCAAGGTATAAGTAATCTTGTCTCGAAGAAGAGAGCGGCGGAGAAAAAATGGCGTCGAACGTAGCAGCACCATTCTGGAGGTCAGCTGGGATGACTTACATAACATACTCAAACCTGTGCGCTAATCTGGTTAGGAACTGCCTTAAGGAGCCTTACAAGTCCGAAGCCCTGACCCGTGAGAAGGTCCATTACTCCGTCTCCAAATGGGTCGACGGCAAACCTCAAAAACCCAGTAAGCATCCTTAATCTTCTTCCCTTTTATCGATTAATAACGTTGGTTTCTGCATAAAAGTGTAGATCTTTTCGCTGATCCGATTTTAAGATATTATTCCAGTTTTTCGTATGGAAAAGGGTTGGATTTCTGACTGGACAATGGGATTTTGGGGCTGTGCGTGCGTGTATCTGTTGAATTCTTAGAATCTTTTTGCTTTTGTTAACTCTGCTACGGTAGAGTCCCTAGAGTGCTCTTACATTCTCACTCAACAAGGGCGGATTTAGTGCGTAAGTTATGGGTTCTCTTGAACCTAGTAGCTTTGGCTCATATCATTTGTGTTAAACAATTCACTAAAATAGGTGCAAAAATAGATTTTGAACCATGTAATTCACTGGACTATAGAGGAAGCTCGAACTCGAATCATAGTTCAAATTCTGAATTCCAATAAAAAAGAACTTTGGTGGATTTGTATCCTCTACGCTTCCTCCATAGCATCAGTTAGATAATGCAATAGGTGTCCTTATTGTGGATACGGAAGTTAGGTCATTAATTTCTTTGGCTGGGTTTGTGTTTGTTGTTACTTTATATGTGGAAGTCGGACTATGCCAATGATTGCTTATATTTGCCTTAGCTTTTGAGTTTAAACATCTGTAGAGACTTGATAAATTTTATTGCTGAAAAAGCTTTTTCAGCGGTTGTAGTGGCAACTGTTACAAGCAATCAGGTTTCTTTTAGTGGAAAGCAAGAGGACAATTGAGATGCTTATTTTTCCCTACTAGTTTTCTTGAATGATCACCAAGTCCCTCTAAATTGGATACCCTTTTATCAATGTGTAATTAGCAACTTGATTCACTAGGATAGTTGTGATAAAGTCATCAAAATTAATAGGATATAATAATACCAAACGGACTATCTTTCTGATTTCAAAACTAGAAATAAATCAACTGAATTCAAGCAAGCTACTCCATGAAGCAAATCACTTGTCATGTCATTAAACAATCATGAAGTTATTAAAGTTTTTAATCAACAATTTTATTAAAGATATGATAATAATGTAAAGTAGTATTATCAACGACTTCACATCATGATCTTCCAGAGTCAACATAGAGCACATCAAAATTAGTTATCAAAATGCCTTGTTTCATTTGAAATGTATATACCTTATCATTTAGTGAATCTCATCCATTATTGCTTATGTTTGTGGTTTTTTCTTTGCTACTTTAACAAGTATCATGACATTTGCTGTATTTTGGGCCTTTCTCAGTAGGGATACATTGAGCTCATATGTAACTCACCACATATTTGTTATCAAATGCAACAAGAAAGCAAGCTCACATTTTTCATAACGTCCAAGATATCTCGATACCATAGCTCTTTCATTTAAAGTACTTGCATTTTTAACAAGAGTATCAAGTATATTAATATTAGAACTAGACATATAAATAAGTTTCGAAACGACTTGAAGTGAAATAATTATTGTCTATAATAAGATCAAATTATTTGTTCATGCCTCTACTAGTGTATAGCTTACACATATCTAATGCCCGTTGGAGTTTTGCTTTATAAGATTCTCAAAGTTCATGAGAAGTTTACAACACATACAAAGTATTCGAAATCAATAATGCAAGTTCTCACTAGAACACACTTTTTAGAGACCGCAACAAGAGTTAGTTGTAGCTGATGCACAAAATAATGAATAGAATTAACCAATTTACTTTCTTGTTTAATTGACATTTTATGACCATTGATACTACTTTGCATATTGTTTTTGCTTTATAACATTGTCTACGTACATAAGATAAACTTAAAGAATGATGAGCAAGTATATCGACAATTGCTTTCTTTAGAGATAAAACACTAATATTTTGAACATGAACAACTCCAATTAACCATTCCTTTACAAAATTTTTTTTGCTACTTTCATCTTCTGGATATGTGAATTCTTGACTAGCCAATACTAACCCCATACAACATGGCCGGTCTAACCATCGTTCTACAGAACATACCTTTGAGTTTTGGTGGCACATTCTTGTCACACAGGACTCCAGATGCTAACCTCCATTTCATCCACCCCACCCCAATACGGTGCGTAATATCCCGTCGATCTCCCCATCACCCTGGATAATTGACTCTAAGTACTTAAAACTTTCTCTCTTGAGGATGACCTGTGACTCAAGCCTGACTTCCATATCCGCTTCCCTCGTCACGTCGCTAACTTACATTCCACATATTGCGTCTTAGTCCTACAGTCCTACTCAACTTGAAACCTTTAGACTCCTGGGCCTGCCTTCATACCTCCAGTCTCCCATTAACGCCGCATCGCGTCTCATCAATTAGAACTATATCATTAGCGAACAACATACACCATGGCACCTCTCCTTGGATATGGTGTGTCAGTGCATCCAACGCTAGGGGAAATAAGAACGGGCTGAGCGCTGATCCTTTGTGTAACCCCATAACCACCGGAAAAGGCTCTGAGTCACCTCCCACAGTCCTAACCCGAGCCATAGCTCCATCATACATATCCTTTATTGCCCTAATGTAAGCCACCGACACACCTTTCACCTCCAGACATCTCCAAAGGACGTCCCTGGGGACCTTGTCATATGCCTTCTTTAGGTCAATAAACACCATATGCAAATCCCTTTTTCTATCCCTATATTGTTCCACCAACCTCCTGATAAGGTGGATAGCTTCCGTAGTAGAACAACCCGGCATGAATCCGAACTGGTTTTCCGATACAGACACTGCCCTCCTTATCCTTCCTTCCACTACCGTCTCCCAAACTTTCATGGTATGACTTAGTAACTTGATACCCCTATAGTTACAATTCTGGATATCACCTTGTTCTTGTACTCCGGAACCATTGTACTCCGCCGCCACTCATCAGGCATCCTCTTCGTCCTGAAGATAACATTAAACAACCCAGTCAGCCAGTCCAAGCCTGCTCTACCCGCATCTCTCCAAAACTCTACCGGAATCTCATCTGGTCCAGTTTTGATGAGTTCTATGTTGATTGGGAAATCACAGTTTGAAGTTATTGATCATACTACTTTGCATCATTATCTTGTGGAAGTGTTCTATAAAATTGGCAACTTGAAGAAATTGATTAGGTGATAAGTGATTTGTTTCATAGAGTATCTTATTTGAACCCAATATATTCATTTTCTAACTTGACCATTAGGAAGATAGTGAGAATGGTTGAAGTATATCTATATGCTCGGTGAATTTAGCATAGCTGCCCTCGAGAGTCAGCTTGTTATCTGCATTGTGATGTTTGTGATATCGATAAAAATTTCTACATTTTAGATGGACTTAATGATCTTTCAAGAAAACTAGTTGTGACAAAGAAGCATTTTAATTGTCCTCTTGTTTTTGCTTAGTAAAAACTTGGTTTGCTTCTGTCAGTTGCCATTGAATTTGTTGAAAGAGCTTTTTTGGTGGTGAAATTTATCAGGGAAGACTAGCGAAATCAAATGGATGATGAATTTTTAGGCAGTCGTGTAGTGCCTTGTGTAGAAACAAAAGTATTGTGAACTATTTCTGAGTCTATTATAATAATAAAAACATCTTAAAAGATGAAATCTTATCGAGTACAATTGCAATAGTATATTTGAGATATGCGTTCACTAGTAAAATTTCTTTTATTGTCTTCTTCATGTTAGTTTACAATTGTTAGCTCTACTACTAGCATTTTTATAATATAAATAAATATTACGTAGCTTGATTTAAAAGTTTTGATGCATCTAGTCAACAAAATAAATTTTTGTATTTATTTCATCAAAGATTGAAAACCGTTAGCGAAGTTTCTGGTTTCGTCATTGTGGGGATACATGTTTGTATCCCTTTGTCGTATTTTATTTTCGGATTTAAGATAATGATTTATTAAGAATGAGGAGAACCACGCTTGCAAAATCTACATGTATCCCCTTGTCAATATACTTATTTTCCTTTTCGTTGGTGAAAAAAAAGTTGGACTAACTGTTTTCTCCACGCAAAAAAGAACAAAAAAGAACGGAGTATTAGGTTTATGTTTCTACAAGATTTCTGTGCGATTTTGGTCCTTATATAGTCAAAAGGTGTAGGGCATAGACGGTAGGGTTGGCTGTCTGTTGATTTGTCATTTGCTTAAGTTTGAGTCTTATTTTCATGGCAAAAGCTGCATCTTCTTGTTGTTCGGCATTCTAACAAATACTTCTGCTGGTCTTTTTGACAGCCATCCGCTCGGATAGTCCTGAAGAATGAGATCGAGGGTGGATGTTGGTCTTTGTTTCTTATATTCTGTAATTTTTTTGTACTGCCATGGCCTTGACACCATGTAGTGCTTGTCTCCTGGAGCTTGCATTAAGTATTGATCTTCTAATAACATAGTGACTAGAATTTGGTCCTACGCCTGCTGTATGAAAAAACTGGCAAGTAATTTCGTTGATTAGCAATAATGTGTGGCTGCATAATGGAATGTGTTAAAAACCTCTGTTATCCTCGTGTGTAATTCAAAAATTTTGAGGCTTTGTCGAGCATGGCAAGTGATGGTTCTTCCTTATTTCTGAAGTGGCTGTTTTAAACGCATATTTACATTGCCTTGTCTAATGCAAAATGAGGCATGGTTCAAATATTAATATATGTGAATTCTTCTTTGCTATGCTGTTGAAATTTGTGAGAGCTATGGGTTACCAATTGTAAGCGTCCAGTGAACTGTTTCTTATCTTCTTTGCTTAATTGCAGTCAAACTTTGTGTTAAACTATTCCTTACTTCTCTTCTCTTATTTTTGAAATGTGAAAAATCGAGATGCATTGGAAAATATGACTCCATGGTCAAGGAAACAACCTGTATAAGGATGCATTTTAAGAGAAAGCGAAATGGCTTAATTTATCGGAAATTATGATGCAAGTTGCTTCTTAAACCATCAATTTTGTCCGTCCTCAAGTCACAACGGCCAAGCAAATGCCAAGATAATTGAGACGCAGCTTGAGATTGTAGTCAATTTAACTCTTTTTTGGTTATATAAGTAAGAATAGTGGTGTTTATAAGAATCCGAAAAGTCGAACCAAACCGACCAAATGTAAGATGGAAAAAATTATGCTACATAATTACTATTCATAGCTATATTTGAAATAAAAGAGCAACAAGCATTTGTAGCCCAGTTGGTTGGAGCACCTAGATTAACCTAATCTATGTCCGAAAAATAAGGTGAGAAGTTCAAAAGGTTGTGAATAAAGTTTGAATATGAAAGTAGAAGAACATTTAAAATTACCAACATGAAATAAAGGTAAAATAAAATCTATTTCGGTAAAAAATTACTTTAACTCAATACTTACATCAAATCAAAACGTGTGTATATGGTAAAGTGAGATGAGTGGATGGGGGAGAACGGAGAAAAGGGAAAAAATCTTACGAATTCCTTCTTAAAAAAATCCTTATATTACTTTTAAAATAATGTAAATAATTAAAATAAAAGGAAAAATTTATTTCATTCAAGTTGGAAATATAAAATACTTGGAGGAATTAAAAATTTCCCAATATCCAACTTCAACGTTGGAAAGAAAAAACAATTGCATCACTACCTTATCTTATCATCCTACTTATATTGGGAAAAAAAAATTATTATAATATCATTAGTGCTCCATTACTATAAAAATAAAAATAAAAAAATAAAATTATACGCAGTGACTACTTCGTAGAACCTTCGTCTTCCTCCCTGTCGCCGGCCTCTTCACGTTTCAGGGACAGGGACGGATTTTTCTATGTATAATATCTACATATATACACAGAAACTGTCTTCTTTTCTGTTTCCTTTTTCTCCTAATTTGATATTAATTTCGAATCTAATTTCTGTAATTTACTGAGCTTGCCTAATTCAAGTCAGTGTATTCAATTGGTTGATTCATTATTTTCAAGTGTGCAACGTGTTGAGATGGGATCTATAGGGGAAAAGGTAGACCTTGAATCTGATGAGGAGATCGCTTTTAGTTCATCTCATAATGTTACAAACAAGATAGAAACTCTACATTTTGAGGCAGCTTCTCATATGGCGTCTCCTAGAAGTTTCTACTCATATTCGAGAGTTTTAAGGAAGATGGATCAGATCAGCTTTATGAGGAGTATATACATTGTTATACTTAAAGCAAAGATCAATATTTTGCTTCCTTTTGGACCTCTGGCTATACTGCTACACTATGTTACAAAAAAACATGTATAAAGTCTCAAACTTTTGCCATATATCTTTGTTTTTAGCTTTTGCATTCTGTTTTAGCCGATGATCTATCGGAAATACTCTCTCAGTCCTTGCAGGGTAGGGGTAAGGCCGCGTACATCCTGCCCTCCCCAGACCCCACTTGTGGAATTATACTGGGCAGTTGTTGTTGCATTCTGTTATAGCATGTTACTTACCATTTATTCTGTATTACCAATCAATATTACAAGCAATTACATTTTAAGTGACTTGATTGCGTAAATAATTTTCAAATCGCCGGTCTGTAGAAATTAAACACAAATGATTTATATGTACACTATAAATCATTATAATCTAACTTGTTATCGCAGGTTACTATCCATATATTCTGTATTAATCCCATGTTTGTTTTTCATTTCAATTAAAGTTATTTTTTTTTATAATTTTCTTTGCTTTATTAATTTATTTTGGATTCATTTTGATATTTCAGGAATGGGTCTTTTTCTTCAGTTTGGTGGGGATTACTCCCTTAGCTGAGCGTTTGGGTTATGCAACTGAGTATGTTTACGCTCTTCAAGTTATTTTAGTTCTCTTTTGCTACTATATTCTTTTACATGCTCATTGAATTCCTTAATTTTCTTTGATACAGGCAGCTTGCATTTTTTACTGGGCCTACAGGTACACATTTGCTTATTGGTTGTTTTACCATATGTTGTTTGTTTTTGTTCTTGAGGTGTCTAAGTTTTGAGCTTTTTCCCTTTGGATGAATTACTGAGAGAATTAAGTTGAGCTTCTTAAATTGCTTGCTTAATCTCAATAAAAAAAGATACGAGGCGATTTCCTCCCATCTACCTAAACCTTAATGGCAGAGTTACCTGGTACCTATGCTAGTGAGAGGTAGTAGATACCCGGTGGAATAGTTGAGGTGCGCTCAGGCTGGCCCGGATACCACCATCATTAAAAAGGAATCTCAGTGTTTACGTTGATTGTGAATTCCACCACAGAGTAACTTGAAAATGTGAGTTAAGTTTGATTTTTCTGAGAAATTGAGTAATCAGGGAAGATTGGTTAAATTTGATATATGCAACAATTGAACCAATCAAGTATTTTTGTTGGAGTGAGTTCCACATTACCACTTGAGGAACTAGAAACCCCTTGAAGTAAATTTTTGGATTTCATCCTCCTTGACTCGAATCACTAGATATGATTTCCTTGCTACTATTTTAAATGGTTATATACTCTTCGTGTACTTCTGCTCTTCCACTTGGCCTTTGCTGGAAGTGTTTTAAGTCGTGCATTTGTTTACAGACCTAGCACATTTCTTTTGATTATTGGCATGACCCTTTCTGTTTTCTGATGTATAGTTGGGGGCCTTCTGAATGCTACATTTGGCAATGCGACTGAAATGATAATCTCATTATATGCATTGAATAATGGAATGATGAGGGTTGTTAAACAATCATTGCTCGGTTCTATTTTGTCAAATATGCTCTTGGTGCTTGGATGTGCCTTCTTCTGTGGCGGGATTGTTCATCATCAGAAAGTCCAGGTTTTTAGTAAGGTGATTATCTTCTGATCAATCGTGTCATCAGGAAATGTGCAATGAAGTTAAAACTTTTGTCTTTTGTGAATGTGATGCTTCACTCTAATTTCGTATTATCTCAGCTATAATGTGCTCTCACTAATGTTATATGCTAATAGTAATGATAATCATGACATTGCAGGCAACTGCTATCGTGAATTCAGGATTGTTATTGATGGCAGTCATGGGCATATTGTTTCCGGCTGTACTTCATTTCACCCACACAGAAGTGCATTTTGGGAAGTCAGAGCTGGCTCTTTCAAGGTTTAGCAGTTGCATAATGCTGATAGCATATGCAAGTTACCTATTTTTTCAGCTCAAGAGTCAACAAAATCTCTATAGTCCTATCAATGAGGTAAGTTGCTTTATTTCTTATTATTCAGCTTGTTCTATTTCTCTAAGGTAGTCTGCAGCATTAGCTGTTGACAACTTTTTTTTTCCTATTTAGTAATCAGATGCCTGTTATGGAGGAGTTAGGTTTGCAGGAAGTTTCATTTTTGTTTTTTCAAATAAATTTGTACCAAGAACTCATACTATGATATGTGATTTTCATATCAACTTGTGTTGCTGCAGGATGCATTAGTTTGGTCTAATTATTCTCTAATATGTGAACAGGATAGAGAAAATAATGCCGAAGATTCTGATGAAGAAGAGGCCCCTGAGATAACACAATGGGAAGCTATAGGGTGGCTTGCTATTTTGACAATATGGATATCTGTGCTATCTGGGTATCTTGTTGATGCCATCCAGGTGACCTTTCTTTTATGTCTTTTATTTTATTGAATTTTTTGGTTGTAGGCCCTTTTTCACTGCTGTACTGAAAATGCTATCATCTTTCGGAAGTTAGTTGCTAATATTCTGCGTGATAACCTGCCAACTTTAGATCATTGAGACAGTGACTATCGTAGTTTCCCTATATCTTTTTTTCCTGTTGTGGTAATTAATCAATGCTTTGATGATCTAAGTAACTGAAAATTTCATGAACTATACTTTGCCAGCATAATGATCCTTGTTTGATTTTCACTCTGCACGGTCTTTGGAGCCTTTGCGGTGTGTTTTCCTCTCTTCCGTGTGCCTTGGAAGAACTTGTTGGAGCTCTGCAATGATGACCACTGTGTGTTATGTAGTGATGGCACAGTTTAAGGTTCACTATGAGGTTCAAAATGCATCACAATTTTTAGTTACACAAGATGTTGTAATTAAGGCTTCATGTGCTCAGAGCATATTCTGACCCCCCACCATAAACTATTGATTGTTATATTTTTTAATTTCTTTCACCATATCTTTATGGAGAAAGGTGAATGAAAAGTTAAGTTGCAAGGTGATTAATATCCCTTTTAAAGATAACACCTTAGAAAATTTATAATTACCTGATTAATAAAAGAAAGGATTTTAGAAATTTATGAATTATGTGAATATACTTCCTGATAATTTTCTCCTTTCGAAAATTTAAAAAAAAAATTGAAAAAGAATTTGGTCAAATATTATTTTCTTTCTGACTGTTGGAAGTAGAATTTGGTCATTCAATCTGTTTCTAAGAGAGCACTTATTGTTTTCCGAGTTAAATTTTGCCTCATTTCTGTCTCAGCTACACCAATATGTATAGTGAGACAGTACAAATTATCTGCATGGATCAGCTGACCACACTGAACGCTATGTGGCCATCTGCAATATGTAGACTGATCAATGATTTAAAATTGACAAAAAATCTGTGAATGTAACTCTATAAATGCCACTGAACACTATGTGTCCATCTGCAATATGTAGACTGATCAATGATTTAAAATTGACTAAAATTTTATGAATGTAACTTTATAAATGCCACTGCATCATAACTTTAGGTTGGAGATCAGTTTCCTGACCTGCCATCAGGCCATTCGCCAGAAGAATATATTTGGTATTTACATTTGACGAAGTGCTTGAAATGGATTTCAATCTAATGGGGGCTGTCTGTTTGATCAGAGAATCTAAAAGGCAGTATTATAGGGCACTTCTGCTTTCCTTGGGAAACATGAAAAATATACACGTTTTCGTCTCATAATCTTCACTAACAGTGTATTATTAACCAGCAAGTTTGACAATTATCTTCTGAGATGGCTAAGATTACCCTCGATGTTAAAGTAATTTTGATAATTGAGTGAAATTTCAGAGAATAGTCTACCATTTTCATCCCTTTTAAATATGTCTTATACATGGTGTATTATTAGCCAGCAAGTTTGGCAAATGTTCTTTTAGTTAGTTTAGGTTCCCTACAATGTTTGGTCAAGAAGAATTTTCTTGCGTAGAGACTTGCTCCCCTTCAGAGCAAATGGTATTGATTTTGGGTGTCTCGTTTAGGTTATATGAGGACTCTTGGCTCACGCGCCGATCTTCTTCTTTTTCTTAAAAAATCACTTTGGGTTCTGACTGGGTTGCAACTTTTTACTGTTGTCGTTATACTGGAATATATTTGACTTCATGATAGAACTCTTGTTGGCTGACTCACAAGTCATCCCCAAGAGAGCTAGTTTTAAATACCTTGAGGTCAGTAATGTAAGATAATGGGAGATTGACGATGATGTCACACAGCGTATTGGAGCGGGGTGGATGAAATGTAGGTTAGCATCTGGTGTTTTGTGTGGAGAAAATGTACCTCCGAGACTTAAAATGTAAGTTATACAAAGTGATGGCTAGATCGACCATGTTGCATGGCGCAGAGTGTTGGCATGTCAGGAAATCTCACATCCAGAAGATGAAAGTGGCAGAAATGAGAATCTTGAGATGGATGTGTGGGCATACCAGGAGACATAAGATTAGGAATGAAGATATTAGGGACAAGATAGGTGGCCTCCGTGGAGGACAAGATGGGGGAAGTGAGGTTGAGATTGTTCGGGCATGTGAAGAGAAAGGACACAACCGTCCTAGTAAGGAGATGCGAGAGGTTGGCCGTGATGGGTATGAGGAGAGGTAGAGGTGGGTCAAAAAAGTCGTGGGGGAGGTGATTAGGCAGGACATGGCACAACTTCAGCTAACCGGATACATGTCTCTTTATAGGAGGGTGTGGAGGTCAAGGATTAGGGTAGAAGGTTAGTAGGTAGTTGAGCATTTTCTTTTCCATACTAGTAATATACTTATTGCTCTTGTATTCCCTTGGGCTTAGTCTTTTTTTACTAATTGTTGTTCTGTTTCATATTCCTATCCTCATTCTTGTCTCTTTTGCTTCGGTTTATCTAGTATCGTGTTGTCGGTACTGTTTGCCGATGTTGCTTCTTTCTCATTTTTTCTTGTGTCGGGGGTCTATTGAAAACAACTCTGTACCCTCACAAAGGAGGGGTAAGGTCTCCGTACACTTACCCTCCCCAAACCCCTTATGGGATTTTCACAGAGTTTTTTGTTGTTGTTGGTAGAAATCTTTCTGGCAGCAATTTTCTGCCCATTTTATTTGTTAATCAATTTCAATCTTTCGTCTTGTAATATGTCCCCAATTCCATATATCCGATTGACAATATCATATGCAATTTCATGGTTATACCATTGACTTTAATCACCACTAGATTAAGTGATATACAGGCACCTACACTTAGCAAATTTAAGCTTCACACATATATCTGAAGCATTAAAAGATTTGTTAAAGTTCTTTTGACTTTTGATGCTATGTATGTTCTTCATCGTAATTTGTTCGTATTGCTAATTTGATTTCAGGGAGCATCTGACTCGATGAACATGCCTGTGTCCTTTATTAGTGTCATCCTGCTTCCAATTGTTGGAAATGCTGCAGAACATGCAAGTGCAATCATGTTTGCGATGAAAGATAAGCTTGTAAGTTCTTGAAAAACCATATTCATTATCTCATTTGATCCAGAATAGGTTGCTAACGTGGTATTGTTTGCAGGATATTACACTTGGAGTTGCAATTGGGTCATCAACTCAGATATCAATGTTTGTGGTAAGACATTAAAATGTGATACAAGAATCATCTGACTTAGGTTTGGAAAAAATACGATGACAAATATTTTATTTTTTATTTTTTAATTTAAATTCATACCGGCAGATCTGAGAACATACTTTATTTGTTTGTTTGGTGTATATTTAGTGCAGTCAGTTTGTAGTTATTCAAAATTTATAATAGAGCATATATATCAAGTTGCTTATTTGTGAATCTCATGCTTTTGATATGCAGATTCCATTTTGTGTTGTTGTTGGTTGGTTCATGGGAAAACCAATGGACTTGAACTTCCAACTGTTTGAGACTGCTACACTCTTTATCACAGTGCTAGTCGTGGCATTTATGCTGCAGGTTTGTCATCTAACCCTTCTGCTGCCACCCCCCACCCCACACCAATTGGACAATTGAATAAAATAAATGATGTTGTCCAGCATGCTCCCTATCCTATACTACTCAGCTATTAAAGGCTTGCTACTAACTCTAATTGTCACTTCGCAATATGCAGGAAGGAACATCAAACTATTTTAAGGGATTGATGCTTATTCTATGCTATCTCATTGTTGCAGCCAGTTTCTTTGTACATGTTGATCCATCAAAAGGTCGGTTTGTTCATTCTTTCCTTCTAAAGTTTTGAGCATATTTTTTTTATGACAGTAATTTTTTTAAAGACTTCAAGAACACCAAGTTGGTGTTATTTGCCGAAAATAGAGTACATGCAAACCAATGTCCAAAGAAATAAAATTCTGCTAACCACATAGTGCAATATGATGTTTTGCACCAAAAATACGAATAGACTAGAATAAGCCCATCTCCATATTTTCCATCTCTTCAAGGTCTCAATGTCCTTTCTGGTTTGTATCTGCTCCTCCAAGTGTTCTATTTGCCACCACTGAACACAATCCTTTCCAAGAAAAATTTCACCCGCTAACTGTAATATGTAACGTAAACATAAGTCTTTGCAATAAATTCCATCCCAGCCACATTTATGCAAGCTCACTTCTTATTAGTTGCCAAAATTACTCTTTAACAGTTCTTAGATGAGTTCTGTTTGGTTGGCAGATCTCCATACCACAAGCCCACTTCCTCTAGCTGCATATCTTGACTTTGCTTTGAGCTTTCAAGTACTAACTGCTTATTTTGATAAACTGCTGAATTGAGGCTGTGAGGTGTTAAATATCCTGCTTGTTCCCCTCCTCCCCAGTCCCCCTCAACCCATAAATTTTGAATCACAAAAATTGGCCATTAACTTTTCTTGCCATGGTCGTGGTGCAGAAGGGGAATAAGTATGCTTCAATGGTTGATACTCATGCCTCAGCAAATGAACTCTTCAGCTACTGGCGATGAATCAAAAGCGATGAGCCTAACAAGCTGCACTCTGCCCAAGTGTTGGCTAAATCTGGGGTGCAGGTTGTGGTGGTGAAGTGGTAGATGGGTTCTTTTACACTGGAAAACTCAATGGTTGGGGTGAACTGTTGGCTTCTTCTTCAACGTTTATCCATGTTGTATCATTTTTTTAGCAAGCAGACAGTTTCTGTTTCTTCCCTGCTGTATATCCAAGCTGATTTATATTCTTCCACTTGGAGAAAAATTATAGAAGGGTTAGGAGCTGTAAAACAATTTTTCTTCCAAATGTAAGATTTAGGAGATATAAATGTTGTACCTTATCTATATATATCCATAGTGATCCCCAGATTGGGGTTGAGATTGAGATGTAATTGTTGTAATGGATCCTTAGAAAAAGTTCTTACACAACATTAATGTATTGTACCAAGGTATGGTTGTCACTGGATTATCCTTTTGCATAGTATTGTAAATCTGCATGCCAGATTTACCAGATTTACAAGTAGTCATTCAAAAATAGCCACAGTTTCAAAAGTAATCGAAATTTAATCATTTTTCATGTGAAGATAATCTGAACGAAAACACTGTTCAAAATCCGGAAAATTTTCCAGCATAAGTATGCTGGAACTCCAGTATAATATGTTGGAGTTCAAACAAAGTATATTGCACTTCCAACATAATATATTAGAGTTCCAGTATAATATACCGGTCCAGCATAATATGTTGGAAGTTCATACACATGCTCTAATTTTCAGTATATTATGCTGGAACTTTCCGCGTGTTGGAGTTTCAGCATAAAATGCTGGTAGTTCGTACACAGGTGCACCGATCTCCAGTATATTATGCTGGAACATTCCGTGTCACATCAAAATAATGGCTATTTTTCAAGGAATTTTTACCTCCTATAGCAAAGCTTAACACCTTATTTATTTTAAATAAATACCATTTAAAAAATTTATATTCTATAGCTACTTTTTAATGTTTATAGCAAAATATCTATTTATGGTTACCTTCTACCCTTAAGTCACTATATACGTTATTTATTATTTTGCTCTCTCCTTTTTCAGAATTTTCTCTCACATAATTACTGTATTTGATGTAAACTTTTCTCTCCACGTCCTCTCTCTCTAATTTTGATACACACTATTCTCTTCCCCCATTCCCAGAAACTACGATTGTGCAACTGAAAATGTCTTTCACCCACATCGCCTAGCTCTTCCCCATTCTCAGTCACCACGCTAATTTCATACACGCCATCTGCATTGTCTCTCTCAACTCTCGTTTTTTTTTTGCTACAAATAGTTATGGTAATTATTTAACTTGTTAGAATTTCGCTTGTATTTTGTTTATATCTACTAATTTTTTTATAAAGAATAACCATTGCTATTGTATTCAACAGAAAACTTGAGATTTTTTCTCCAATGTCTGATTTAACATCCCAGAAGATGGTTACCAGAGGTATACCCACCAAAGTACTAAATTTCGATGGCCCTCTTTCTCTTTGCATATCACTCAAGCGAAACTGGAATTTGCAGGCTCAACAACAAGTACAGTTGCAGAGAGGAGAACAAAAAATAAACCATGACACATTGAAAGAAGCCCAAGTTGAGAAATTTTCGAAAGAATCAACACTTCCCGTTGCGGAAAAGAGAAAAAAACTTATGGATGATGCTTCATGTGTCAAGGGAAAGGAGGTCGATCAAGAAATAGCTCGGATACACGGGACGAAAAGGTAATTGTTGATATATCAACATGTATTTGAGTCCTCATACATTGAGTATTACTTTCTCCAATGAGTTTCTGTTATCGCATGTTATTATATTTATATGTGTGCAATAGTGGATAGCTTCCTCTTCTTATTTGTTGATTTGATTTATATGTATGTTGATGTATTCATAAGTATTCAAAATTGCATTCACTATATTTATACTTATTACACTGACTTTTGCATATCGTATTTAGATGTATTCATAAGTATTCAAAAACTTCATCACTGATTTGTACTTATTACAATGACTTTTGCATGTGTTTATGTAGATGTATTTATATGTATACAAAATTTGGCTTCACCGATTTGTGCTTATTTAGTCTAGTGTATTTTGCATGTTGTATTTTAGATGTGTTTAGATGTATTCAAAAGTTCATTCACTGTATTTTGTACTTAATATAGTGACCTTTTGCATATTGTATGTAGATGTATTCATAAGTATTTCAAAGGTACCTTCAATGTTTTGTACTCATTGCAATGACTTTGATTGTTGTATGTGGATGTATTTATATGTATACAACTATTTCCATCACTGCTTCTTACTCCAGTGTATTTTGCATATTGTATTTAGTTGTATTTATATGTATTCAAAACAATTAATTAGTTATATATTATTGTTGACATATGAAATCTTTTTGTAATTCTTGTTGTATGCAAGAAATTAAACAATTTGTGAAACACCAGCCTATTTCATCACCGCATATCAGTTCATATACTAAAACAGACATAGTCTCCGACCTCAAAGAAAAACTTACTCCAGAGAAGTACAAAATATTGGGTTCTACTTGTTTTGAAAGTTTCCTTGATATGAAGCGTTATGAGGTCCATCATCAATTGTTCAGGTGCTTCATGGTTCTGCAGTTAGAAGGAAGTCATGACGATGTATTTTCAATATACGTCAATGGTACAACATTATCCTTCTCAATCAGGGAGTTTGCGCTTGTCACTAATCTCAATTGTGTTGGTGACCCTAAATATTTTCAGTTCAACACAAAGGTGCCTAACCGGATTGTTGAGACATACTTTGGCGGTGCAAAGAATGTCAAAAAGAAATATTTGTTGACATGCTTTGATGACAAGAATTGGGGTCATGACAACAATGGGGATGCCATCAAGATAGCTGTGTTGTATTTCATACACACTTTCATATTTTCATCCGAGAAAAACAACACAACCATCCCAAGACTGCATTTTGACTTGGTCGAGAGTGGGAGATATTCTGATTATCCATGGGGTATTGATGCATTCCAATACCTTATTAAATTTGTTAGCAAGAAGATGAATTCTCAGAAGAAGTACTATAGGATAGTTGGGATGCCTATCGCCATGCAAGTATGATTTTACGAGTGTTGTTCAAAGGTTGACCCCAAAATTTCACCGCGAGTTGATACCCGGATACCCAGAATACTCAATTGGAGATCCAATGTCAATCAGTCAACTTATGCTTATCTGATGAACGACATGTTCAATGACCAGGGAAACATGGTAATTTACTATTTGTTAAGTGGCTGATATTTTTTCTTAAGAATATAACTATGTTAGTGAATACAGTTGCATACACCCTACATTTGCATACAACCTACATTTTATTTCCATATTTTCCAAATTAACATGAATGCATTAGAATACAAAAAACAGTATACAAATACATATTTCATTCGATGAGCATAACTTTGTAACCATACAACAAAGGTCGTTCACATTGAGTGTATTTTGATTTTCAGATTATTTACAATGACATCCAACCAAGCGATATAGAGCTTGCTGTTATTCAGATTCCTCCAGGAGGCGTTGAGGTAGAGAACAATGCTACTCCTACTCATTCAGATAAGTATGCAGTTGATTCAGATGACTTTAGTCCTACACAACATCTTCAACCTAAGAAGAAACATGATGCAAGTGTTGGTCAATCTTCATCACTGCCCTACAAAAAGTGCAAACAACAGATTATAGATCCCTCAAATGCAGAGACTCAATCCAAGATTCCTCCTGCTGGCATATCTGAAATCAATCAAACTGTATTGCATGATAAGAAGCCGGCAGATTCAAAAACAGATGAAGAATCTTCTTTGAGGAATGATCTAAATTCATTCAAAGAATATGTGACTTTTGTATGCACATGTTAAACATTACAGTTTGAAAATTAACATTCATATATCTTTCCTATACGTCTCTAATTCTTGTGTATTGATTAGGTGATGGGCGAGTTCACGTCTCTAAGAACATTGATCAATGAAAACTTTAAGAAGCTTTCTGACCAGATTAAAGCCAATCACCATATGGAAAGGGTATAACAAAGAAAGAAAAACACAAGGATACGTGCTGATGGTATTCAAATGTCATCTTCTGCCAACTTGAAAGATAATCCCAAAGACCAAACACATAGTGATATAGCTGTCGGTGAAAATGCATAGGTTAACATTTTTTAACCTCTTTAGTATATGTTTATATAAATATATTCAGAATATATGTTGTAATTTAGTTTCTGCTATTATTCAGCTATACAACATCATACACATTATAAAATATAAGTATATACATGTTACTTAAGTTATACATAAGTATTCAGGATTATATAAATACATATTAAAAATATCTTTTATTATTATTCAGTTTACTCATGTATATTGTAGCATACATACTACAATATAAATTTATATACATGTCATTTCAGTTTCAAATTTGTTTTAAGGGTTTTCAAAATGCATTTTCTATAACGACCTTCGCTATTCTTCTTAATTGAACCATGCATGCAGATGTATTTATTTGTATTCTAAATGCACTCTATTTATACTTATTACTTTTGATCTTTGCATATTGTATGTAGACATATTCATAAGTAATCAAACAATATTTAGATGTATTTAAATACTGGATTGTATATTCAAGTCAGAAACAGTTTTTAGATGTATTTCACATTCAGAAACAATATACAATTTCACATCCAAATATGTTTTATATTTATATGTATTCAAAAACATGAATGAGTTATGTATTTAGAAATTTTATAATACACTCATATACTACAACTGAGGTGTCGTGTAGCATACCACCTGTATGCCACGAGGGTGTATCCAGAGAAGTACATGTATCACAGTTTGAGTTAGCGGACAAGTTTCTTCCAAGTTAAATTTCAGAAACTAGAATTGTGATATCTCATGCAACAAAAAATGTTGATTCAACCCCACCCCTCTCATAGGAATCAACGTCCAAGTCGATGGTATTCTTCGCTTTACGAGTCAAACTTCGACTCCGCCGGTTAGTAAATTATTAAACAAAAACAATGTATTATAAAGTTATGTTCTATTTTTCCATGGTATCTATAATTAAATAATGACTTCAATGAACAATAGGTACCTCAGTAAAATTGACTCCCATATTTGACAAAAAAATACCCCTTTGAAGATGATTTAATAGCGGGGCCACATCCTACATTAGTCATTCAGGAATATGAGAAATGTGTTCGTGATGGTCTTCTCGCTAAACATGATCAAAAGTAAGTTTTTTACCCGATGTGTCTAATATGTATTTATAATTTAGAAAATGAATTTGGAAGACCACTACAAGAAGAAAAAGTCAACACTACATATATCGTTGGAATTTGGAGTTGATCAAGTTACTTCAAAAAATTGGTTTTACCTTCTCTCGTTTGACGGTAAACTATGGAATGACAATGTAAGATATACCCCTTCCAAATTCAGTTTAATTTATTTTTTTCTGTTTGGTTTGTCTAATTGTATATTTCACAATTTGAGAACTCATACATGTTTTGTATGCATTTGTATTTATATTGTTGATGTGCTATGTAAACAGATGTTCTATATGAGTTCAGTTTGTTCTCTGTTTCTGATAATATACATCTGCTGCTGGGGTCAATTATTAATGTGTATTAGTTACCAGAATGTATTAATTGTATTCAATATCAAATACATATATGTATTCAGATTATGTATCTTAACATGTGATGCCAATTTATATTCAGTTTTTTTTCAGTTTGTTTTCACTATGCCAATTATGTATCAGTATGTATCTAACAGAATTGTATATTCACATTGTTTTCAGCATTTGATACTTCTATATTCTATTTCTATATTTAATTTATTTTCCTTGATTTCATTCAATATACTGACGCTATGTATTCAATTTTATATATAGCATATTGATGTCATATTTTGAAGTGTAACGACCCGACCGGTCGTTTTGAGAGTTAGAGCCCTGATCCCCTAATAACTGCTTTCCCACATTTGTTTCTGCTATTGGGACTTGCCGGAGAGATTAGCTATGGAACTCGGTGAGTTTTGGGACACTTAGTCACTAATTATGAGTTTAAGCCTTAGAATCGGACTATAGTCGGAATTGTGTGAAAACGGATCCGGAATGGAATTTCGTCGACTCTGTTAGCTCCTTTGAGTGATTTTGGGGTTAGTAGCGTGTCTAGAATGTGTTTTCGAGGTCTGTAGTAGATTTAGGCTTGAATTGGCTAAAGTTAGATTTTCGATGATTTCGGCCGATAGGTGAAATTTTGATATCGGGTTCATAATGGAATTCAAGGAGTGTTTGTAGGTTCGTAGTATCATTTATGACCCGTGTGTCAAATTTGAGGTCATTCGGACTAGTTTTGACGTGTTTTGGCATCGTTTGTAGATTTTGGAAAAATGCTAAGTTCTTAGGCTTGAATTCATGTTTAATTCTTAGTTTTGGTGTTATGCGATGTGGTTTGAAGGCTCGACTAAGTTCGAATGAGGTTATAGGACTGGTTGGTAGTTTTGGTTGAGGTCCCGGGGGCCTCGGGTGTGTTCAAATGCTCAACGGGAAGAAATGGGACTTAGGTAAAATCTGATGTGGGTTGTTCTGGTGTTTCCGCACTTGCGAATGTTGGACCGCAGGTGCGGCGCCACAGAAGCGGTTTAGAAATCGCAGATGCGGTCTAAGGCATTGGGGAGTTGGTCGCAGATGCGACCCAAGGACCGCAGAAGCGGAACCGCATCTGCGAGTAATGGGGCGCACGTACAGAATCTGGCATTTAATGAATTTCCGCAGATGCGGATCCCCAGCTGCAGAAGAGGGACCGCAAGTGCGGTGGACCCCTCGCAGAAACGGAAATCGCTGGTCAGAAATATGAAAAATCGAGGGTTTGAGTTCATAACTTCTAAAAATCTATTTGGAGCTCGGGAATTTGCGATTTTGTGAGGATTTTGAAGAGGAGATCAGTGGGTAACAATTCCTAACCCTATTTCACGTGTATTTCATCAATCTATAGTAAGTTCTTCAATTTTATCAAGGAATTTGAGGGTAAAAGTTTGGAAATCGGGGAAAAAGTTCCTCAATTGAAAATCCGAGATTTGAGTGAGATTTTGACGTCCGATTTTGATAATTTTTGTTCGAGTGTTCTCGTGAGTGAGCGGATGTTCATATATTGTAAATTTTACCCGATTCCGAGGTGTGGGCCCGATGTACTTTTTGGGAATTTTTCCTAATTTCGCGTCTTAGCTTCGAATTTATTAGTTGAACTAGTTGCTTATAGCTATATTTACATTATGCAATTTATTTGAATATATTCGGGCCATTTGGAGTTGGGTTCTCGTGGCAAGAACGTGGTTTCAAGTTGATTTGAGTGGTTGACGTAAGTGGCTTGCCTAACCTTGTGTTGGGGACTTCCCCCTTAGGATATTTGATTTGTATGAGTGCCGTGTACGTGAGGTGACGAGGAAGCATAAATTGTTTCTCTTTTATGAACTTTCTCTAATATGATAAATTGTTTAGCTTAGATTAGGAAAGCATGCTTACGTGTTTCATTGCCTACTTGATCTTCTGTGCGCCATGCTTAGTTAAGCCTTTATTCTCCTTATCTGTGATTAGTATAAACTGTGTAAATTCGATGTTATGCTTGTCATTCATCCTGCATGGCATATTTAAATTGGGACTACGGACGTCTTCCGGGATATCCTCCTGTACTGCATGATCATCTGAAACTACGGGATGGTATCCCGGGAGATTCCACCCTGTGTTTAGCTTGTTTTGAGCCGAGGGATCCCTTGACTATTAAGTTTTCCAAGAATTTTCTTTAAACTGTTACTGTAGAATCTACTTATCTCTTGTACTGTTTTAAATTGATTATATTTACTCCAGTAGGGCCTTAACCTGACCTCGTCACTACTTGACCGGGGTTAGGCTTGGAACTTACTGGGTACCAAATGTGGTGTACTCATGTCTGTTCCTGCACATGTTTTCGTGTGCAGATCCAGGTACGAGCTATCAGCCTCGTGGATAGTTGTTGTTGCTGATTCTAGGAGACCGCAAGGTATTTCTGCCGCGTCCGTATAATTCTTTGAGTCCCCTTCTATTCTATCGTTTAGAGTTTTCCCAATGTATTTTCTAGACTTGTTTAGAGATACAGTAGTTTTTAGAAGCTTGTGACTATTTGTGACATTCCAGGTCATTGGGAAAGTATTTTTTATGAGCCGAGCGGCCAGTTATGTTATTTAGATCATTGCCCTTATTTCCTTTATTTCTTGTGTTTTACTTAAATTCTTCCCTTTATAGTAGGCTTACCTAGTCGTAGAGACTAGGTGTTATCACGATACATTTCGAAGGGTAAATCGGGTCGTGACAAATTGGTAACAGAGCGTCTAGGTTCATAGGAGTCACAAGTCACAAGCCAGTTTATTAGAGTCTCGCGGATCGGTGCGGAGACGTCTGTGCTTATCTTTGGGAGGCTATGTAACTTTTAAGAACAATCATATTTCTTTGATTTCCTTGTTGTGCGAGTTATTGGCATCAAAATTCTAAAATTCTATTCTATTCTTTCCCACAGATGGTGAGGACCCGTACCGGGAGACCGACGATCAGGCGCCCGAGCCCCCAGTCAGAGCCACTAGAGGCAGGGTCCAGGGTAGAGGACGAGCACGCGGTGCAGCCCGAGCACCTGCGAGAGTTGCGGCAGAGGAGCCCCCCGGCAGCTCCAACTGGAGGGCCGGCACTGGAGATTCTTGTTGCTGCTCCAGCCTTCCAGGAGACTTTAGCTCAGTTCATGAGCATGTTCAGCACTCTAGCTCAGGCTAGACTACTTCCGATAGATCCCGCTACATCTCAGGTCAGGGGAGGGGCACTCACTCCCGCAACCCGCACTCCTGAGCAGAAGGGCCAGGTTGATCAGGCCCTAGAGTATATTCCTATGCCCCCACCGGCTTCGGTTCAGAATGAGACCAGGGGAGCTGCTTCTGAGGTAGAGCAACTCAGACTTGAGAGGTACAAGAAGTACCACCCACCTAATTTCAGCGGACTAGCTTCAAATGATGCTCTGGGTTTTCTAGAAGAGTGTCATCATATTCTCTGCACTATGGGCATTGTGGAGACGAGTAGGGTTTCTTTCACCGCTTTCCAGCTGAGGGGAGCGACATATCAGTGGTGGCGTGCCTATGAGCTAAGTAGTCTGGACGAGGCAACCTCACTCATTTGGACTCAGTTTTCAGAGATGTTTTTGTGAGAGTATGTCCCTCAGAGCCTTAGGGATTCTTGGCGCGCAGAGTTCGAGCAGTTGCGCCAGGGTACTATGACTGTTTCAGAGTATGTAGTCCGTTTCAGTGAGTTAGCTCGTCATGCACCGGCTTTGGTTGCCACAGTCAGAGAGAGGGTTTGTCGCTTCATCAAGGGACTCCACCCCAGCATTCGGACCAGTATGGCCAGAGAGTTGGAGATGGATATCACTTATCAGCAGGCAGTGAGTATTGCCTGGAGAGTAGAGGGCATGCTTGCCCGGGACCAAGAGGAGAGAGAGGCCAAGAGGTCTCGAGAGACTGGCCATTATTCAGGAGCTCGTGCACCAGCAGCATGCTATGGTAGGGGTTTTGTGAGTCTCCCTATTCATTCAGCTCTTACAGTAGCCAGTGGTATTCCAGCTCCTCCTAGACCTCAGGAGCACTATTATGCACCGCCAGTATCTAGTATGCCTCCTGCCCGAGGTGCTATTACCGGCCAGTCCAGCAGGCCAGGTCTGAGTCAGTCTCAGCCACCGCGTCCTCTGAGGGGTTGTTTTGAGTGCGGTGAAACTCGTCACATGATTAGAGATTGCCCCAGATCCAGGAGGGGTGCACCTCCACAGACTTATCATCCTCCACGTGCTCCACCGGATCCTCCGGCTATTCTTCCAGCCCCTGCTGCCACTGCGCCTCCTTAGCCAGCTCGAGGTAGAGATCAGGGAGGTAGAGGTCGCCCTAGAGGGGAAGGCCAGGCCAGGTACTATGCCCTTCCAGCCCGTTTCGAGGTCGTTGCTTCAGATTCAGTCATCACAGGTATTGGCCCTATCTGTCATAGGGATACATCAGTATTGTTTGACCCAGACTCTACGTATTCATATGTGTCCTCATATTTTGCTCCACATTTGGGGATATCTCGGGATTCTTTGAGTTCCCCTATTTATTTATCTACTCCTGTGGGAGAATCTCTAGTTGTGGACCACGTATATCGGTCGTGTTTGATTACTCTTAGTGATTTTGAGACCAGGGTTGATTTGTTATTACTCATAGATTCGATGTTATCTTGGCCATGGACTAGTTGTCGCCCCATTATGTTATTCTTGATTGTCACGCTAAGACCGTGACGCTGGCTATGCCAGGCTTGCCGAGATTAGAGTGGAGAGGTACCTTAGAGTATACTCCCCGCAGGGTCATTTTATTTCTTAAGGCTCAACGGATGGTTGAGAAGGGGTGTGATGCGTATTTGGCCTATGCGAGAGATGTCAGTGTTGATACACCTTCAGTTGAGTCAGTCCCAGTAGTGAGGGAATTTCCCGATGTATTTATAGCTGATATTCCGGGTATGCCACCTGATATAGTTATTGATTTCGGCATTGATTTGTTGTCAGACACTCAGCCCATTTCTATTCCTCCTTACCGTATGGCTCCTCCTCAGTTGAAGGAGTTGAAGGAGCAGATGCAAGAGTTGTGTGATAAGGGTTTCATCAGGCCCAGTGTATCACCTTGGGGTGCTCCGGTATTATTTGTGAAGAAAAAGGATGCTCTATGCGTATGTGTATTGATTATTGGCACCTGAACAAGGTCACAGTGAAGAACAAGTATCCTTTGCCTCACATCGATGATTTATTTGACCAGTTTCAGGGTTCCAGGGTATTTTCCAAGATTGACTTGCAATCTGGCTAGCATCAGTTGAAGATTCGGGAGCGGGACATCCCGAAGACTGCCTTGAGGACCAGATATGGTCACTATGAGTTTCTTGTCATGTCATTTGGGTTGACTAATGCCCCAACAACTTTTATGCATTTGATGCACAGTGTGTTCCGGTCTTATCTTGATTCCTTCTTCATTGTGTTTATTGACGACATCCTGGTATCTTCCCGGTTCCGGGAAGATCATGAGCAACACTTGAGGACCGTGCTTCATACTTTGAGGGAGAAGAGATTGTATGCAAAATTCTCTAAGTGTGAATTCTGGCTTGATTCAGTGGCATTCTTGGGCCACATAGTGTCTTGTGATGGGATCAAGGTAGATCTGAAGAAGGTGGAGGCGGTGCAGAGTTGGCCTAGACCGTCATCAGCTACGGAGATCCGCAGTTTCCTTGGTTTGTTAGGGTACTACCGTCGCTTTGTAGAGGGATTTTCATCTATTGCAGCACCTATGACCAGACTGACCCAGAAGGGTGCTCCGTTCAGGTGGACCGAGGAATGTGAGGAGAGCCTTCAGAAGCTCAAGATAGCTTTGACTACAGCCCCAGTATTAGTGTTGCCTACAGGTTCGGGGTCCTACACTGTCTATTGTGATGCCTCGAGGATTGGCCTTGGAGTAGTATTGATGCAGTACGGTAGGGTGATTGCCTACGCATTCAGACAGTTGAAGGTGCATGAGAAGAATTATCCGATTCATGACCTCGATTTAGTAGCTATTGTTCACGCCCTGAAGATCTGGCGTCATTATTTGTATGGTGTTCCCTGTGAGATATACACCGATCATCGGAGTTTGAAGCACTTGTTCAGGCAGAAGGACCTTAATCTACGTCAGCGGAGGTGGTTGGAGCTACTGAAAGACTATGATATCACTATATTATACCACTCGGGGAAGGACAATATAGTGGCCGACGCCTTGAGTCACCGGGAGGAGAGGGTATTAGCTTGTGTGGTTGCTCGGTCTTCTCTTTATGACCGCGTCAGAGAGTGTCAGTATGATGGCCCCCACTTTCTGGTCCTTCAGGACAGGGTCCGGCGAGGTGATGCTAGAAATGTGACTATAGATGATGATGGTGTGATGAGGATGCATGGGCGGATCTGTGTGCCCAATGGAGATGGGCTTCGGGAGATGATTCTTGAGGAGGCTCATATCTCGCGGTACTCCATTCACCCGGGTGCGGCGAACATGTACCAGGATTTGAGACAGCACTATTGGTGGAGAAGGATGGAGAAGGATATAGTGGGGTTTGTGGCCAAGTGTCTCAACTGTCAGCAGGTCAAATATGATCACCAGAGCCCGGGTGGATTATTTCAGAGGTTAGAGATCCCCGAGTGGAAATGGGAGCGGATCACCATGGACTTTGTAGTTGGACTTTCACGGACTTTGAGAAAGTTCGATGCTATTTGGGTGATCGTGGATTCATTTCATTCCGGTGCTGACCACTTATTCTTCAGAGAGATTGGCTGAGATTTATATCAGAGAGATCATCCGCCTTCACGATATTCCAGTATCTATCAACTCAGACAGAGGTACTCAGTTCACATCACGATTCTGGAGAGCCGTACAACAGGAGTTGGGCATTAGGGTGTAGCTGAGCACAACCTTTCACCCTCAGATGGACGGGCAGTCCGAGCGCACGATTCAAATTCTTGAGGATATGCTCCGTGCTTGTGTGATGGAGTTCAGAGGGTCATGGGACCAGTTCTTGCCACTTGCAGAGTTTTCCTACAACAAAAGTTACCAGTGCAACATTCAGATGGCACCGTATGAGGCTTTGTACGATAGGCGGTGCCGGTCCCCAGTGGGTTGGTTTGAGCTGGGCGAGGCCCGATTATTGGGTATAGATTTGGTCCAGGATGTCCTGGACAAGGTGAAGGTGATTCAAGAGAGACTCTGCACAGCCCAGTCTAGACGGAAGAGTTATGCGGACCGGAAGGTTCGAGAGTTGGCATTTATGACTGGTGATCGAGTTTTGCTTCGGGTATCGCCTATAAAGAACGTCATGATATTCGAGAAGAAGGGCAAGCTGAGCCTAAGTTTCATTGGCCCATTTGAGATATTGCGGCGCGTTGGGGTGGTTGCTTACGAGCTTGCCTTGCCTCCTAGCCTAGCATGAGTTCATCATGTGTTCCACGTTTCTCTGCTTCGGAAGTATCACGGTGATCCAACTCATGTATTAGATTTTAACTCAGTCCAGTTGGACAAGAATATATCTTATGTTGAGGAGCCAGTAGCCATTTTGGATAGGTAGGTCAGAAAACTCAGGTCAAAGAACATTGCATCAGTAAAAGTCCAGTGGAGGGGTCAGCCGGTCGAGGAGGCGACTTGGGAGACCGAGCAGGATATGCGCAGCCAGTACCCTCATCTTTTCACAGCTTCAGGTATGTCTTTATACTCGTTCGAGGACGAACAATTATTTTAAGAGGGGGAAAATGTAACGGCCCGGTCGGTCGATTTGAGAGTTAGAACCCCGATCCCTTAATAACTGCTTTCTCCACGTTTTTTTCTGCTATTGGGACTTTCCGAAGTGATTAGTTATGGAACTCGGTGAGTATTGGGACACTTAGTCCCTAATTATGAGTTTTAAGCCTTAGAAATCGGACTGTAGTCGGAACTGTGTAAAGACGGATCCACAATGGAATTTCGTCAACTCCATTAGCTTCGTTGAGTGATTTTGGTGTTAGGAGCGCGTCCGGAATGTGTTTTTGAGGTCTGTAGTAGATTTAAGCTTGAATTGGCGAAGTTAGATTTTTGGTGATTTTGGCCGATAGGTGAAATTTTGATATTAGGCTCGGAATGGAATTCCGGGAGTGGCTGTAGGTTCGTAGTGTCATTTGTGACCTGTGTGTCAAATTTGAGGTCATTCGGACTACTTTTGACGTGTTTTGGCATCGTTTGTAGATTTTGAAAAAATGCTAAGTTCTTAGGCTTGCATTCATGTTTAATTATTGTTTTTGATGTTATGTGATGTGGTTTGAAGGCTCGACTAAGTTCAAATGATGTTATATGACTGGTTGGTAGTTTTGGTTGAGGTCCCGGGGCTTCGGGTGTGTTTCAGATGCTCAACGGGAAGAAAATGGGACTTAGGCAAAATCTGATGTGGGTTGTTCTGGTGCTTCCGCACCTGCGGTGCCGCAGATGCGGTCTATAAGGCATTGGGGAGTTGGTCGCAGATGCGACCCAAGGACCGCAGAAGCGGAACTGCATCTGCGAGTAATGGGGCGCACGTGCGAAATATGGCCTTTAATGAATTTCCGCAGATGCGGATTCCCAGCCGTAGAAGCGGGACCGCAGGTTCGGTGGACCCCTCGTAGAAGCGGAAATCGATGGTAAGAAATATGAAAAATCGAGGGTTTGAGTTCATAACTTCTAAAAATCGATTTGGAGCTCGGGAATTAGTGATTTTTTGAGGATTTTGAAGAGGAGATCAGTGGGTAACAATTCCTAACCCAATTTCACTTGTATTTCATCAATATATAGTAAGTTCTTCAATATAATCAAGGAATTTGAGGGTAAAAGTTTGGAAATGGGGGAAAAAGTTCCCCAATTGAAAATTCGAGATTTGAGTGAGATTTTGACGTCGGATTTCGATGAATTTTGTTCGAGTGTTCTCGAGAGTGAGCGGTTGTTCATATATTGTAAATTTTACCAGATTCCAAGGCGTGGGCTCGGGGTTCTTTTTGATAAATTTTCCTAATTTCGCGTCTTAGCTTCGAATTTATTAGTTGAAACTAGTTTCTTATAGCTATATTTACATTATGCAATTTATTTGAATAGATTCGGGTCATTCAGAGTTGGGTACTCGTGGAAAGAACGTGGTTTCAAGTTGATTTGAGCGGTTGAGGTAAGTGGATTGCCTAACCTTGTGTTGGGGACTTCCCCCTTAGGATATTTGATATGAATTATTGTGTGGGCGCCGTGTACGTGAGGTGACGAGTACGTACACATGTCGTTATTGCTAAAATCTCATTTTTCCCTTCCTAAAACATAAATTGTTTCTCTTCTATGAACTTTCTCTAATATGATAAATTGTTTAGCTTAGATTAGGAAAGCATGCTTACGTGTTTAATTTTCTACTTGATCTTCTGTACGCCATGCTTAGTTAAGCTCTTATTCTCCTTATCTGTGATTAGTATAAATTGTGTATATTCGATGTTATGCTTGTCATTCATCCTGCATGGCATATTTAAATTGGGACTATGGACGTATTCCGGGAGATCCTCCTGTACTGCATGATCATCTGGAACTACGGGACGGTATCCCAGGAGATTCCACCTTATGTTTACCTTGTTTTAAGTCGAGGGCTCCCTTGACTATTAAGTTTTCTGAGCATTTTCTTTAACTGTTACTGTAGAATCTACTTCTCTTGTAATGTTTTAAATTGATTATATTTACTCCACTAGGGCCTTAACCTGACCTCGTCACTACTTGACCGGGGTTAGGCTTGGCACTTAATGGGTACCAAATGTGGTGTACTCATGCCCTTTCCTGCATATGTTTTCGTGTGCAGATCCAGGTACGAGATATCAGCCTCGTGGATAGTTGTTGCTGCTGATTCTAGGAGACCGCAAGGTATTTCTGCCGCGTCTGCAGAATTCTCCGAGTCCCCTTCTATTCTATCGTTTAGAGTTTTCCCTATGTATTTTCCAGACTTGTTTAGAGCTACAGTAGTTGTCAGAAGGTTGTGACTATTTGTGACATTCCGGGTCATTAGGAAAGTATTTTTGTATGAGCCAAGCGGCCAGTATGTTATTTATATCATTTCCCTTATTTCCTTTATTTCTTGTGTTTTACTTAAATTCTTCCCTTAATAGTAGACTTACCTAGTCGTAGAGACTAGGTGCCGTCACGGTACCTTTCGGAAGGTAAACTGGGTCGTGACATGCTACTTGAGAAAGAAGGGCAAGAACAACCAAACAACCAACTTCAAGTATATGACTGTTGATTGTATATTCAAGATAAGAATCGCTAAAATCTTCGACAGGTATGCTGATACAGATAGTAATGCAAATGTCTCCAAAGAAGAGGATGCGGTATGTGAGTACATCAGGGGCTATAGATTTCTAGCTAATGTATCGTGGCATACTGTTGACAATGTATTGATATCAATCAACTTGAAGTACAAACTTCATTGGATATTGGCAGTTGTCTCATTCAAGGAGAGATGTATCAAAGTGTATCACCCATACAAATCGGCAGGTCATGATGCATATGTGGCTTCTGAGATAGATAAGCTTGCTAACCTTGTATCTCTGTATCTATCGATCAATGATTTTTACAGATATAAGCAAGGTATAGATTGGTCTCATGACTTAGCATACACTGACAAGGCACAAACTGATCCCTTTGATGTTGTTTCCATTTCAAATCTGCCTCAACAAAAATCTGGGAGCATGTATGTATTCAATCCTCTTGCTTATATCATTTATAAATCTAATAATATGAATTGTTTTTCATTGTTTCAATCTACATTTTCAGGGATTGTGGGGTGCATGTCGCGGCATACGCAAAGTTTCTGTGCACTTTCGATTTGGTTCCACAAATAACATTTGATGCCAATTTACTCCTTCAAAGATATGGTGCCCTCCTTTGAGACTATGCTAAGCGGAAGATAGACGTTGATTCCATAAGCATGAATGAATCACCCTCAAAGATTGTTAGGAAAATCACGGATTCGGATACGTCGGTGAAGATAGTGTTAGAATAGTTTTAGGTGAATGTATTTTTGGATGGTAGTTTTATGTGAATACTGTTTTTTGAATTTGTATTGGTAAATGTGGTGTTCAGTAAAGAAAAAATCATGTTTTCATTTTATTCATTGTATCCACATTGTTTATATATGATCATTTCAAGTATTCAGTCGATATTTCAATTTTTTGTGCATCAATATTCATCTATATTCAACAGGTTGTACTCGTATGTATTCCACAGGTTGTATTAATTTGTATTCAACATGTTGTATTCGTATGTACTATGATGTATTTGTTTGGATTGTATATTCAAGTCAGAAACAATATTCAACAAGTTGTATTCGTATGTATTCAATAGGTTGTTTTCATATGTATTCAACATGTTGTATTCGTATGTATACAGATGTATTAGTTTTGATTGTATATTCAAGTCAGAAACAATATTTAGATGTATTTCACATTTAGAAATAATATACAATTTCACATCCAAACATGTTTTGTATATAGATGTATTTATATGTATTTAAAAACATGAATGAGTTATGTATTGTTGAATGACATATGAAATCTTTTTATAGTACACTCATAAACATATGTATACAATAGGTTGTATTCGTATGTATTCAGATGTATTCGAATATATTCCTATTATCCATAAGTATTCAAATGTTTCCAGATGGTATTGTTTGTGTAAGACATTTTTGTATTGATATGTATTCAACATATTGTAATTATGTATTCAAATTTAACTGCATATGTTAAATATTCATATTTATTCAAAATATAAATGCAATATGTATTAAGAATTTTACTAAACAATACCCTGCATAATGTATTCACACGGCAATTAATACACCAACTAACTATATCCAGAATGTATTCATGCAAAAATCCAAAACGTATTATTTCAAAATGTCACCGGAATCTATGACACATCGATATAGAACTAATACAAGTCAGAATATGAACAAAGTCCTACGTGGAGAATTTCTACAAATACACTTATTATGTCCTCCCTGCCCACATATGCTACATGAATGTTGATTTTTCTTCTGCATCAATTCACTGAACGGCTATCGCGCTTCTTCTTTGGCCTTCCAGGAGGTCTTTTCCATTTGGGTGGTACAACAATTTCCTCTGATATATGTCATTACAACAGACTTTGGTTTGTAAATTCAGAGCAATAATCTTCTGGCATTAGAAACTTGCTCTTCAAGACAGCCCAAGCGTGTGGGCATGGTAATTCGTCAACTTGGAACCGCCCACAACTGCATTTTCTCTCTAAGAGGCACACAGTGTAATACCTTCCTTCATCATTCACTGTATACAAGTATTCAGTCGATGGTACAACCTACATTTAAATATAGACCTATAAGTTTTGAACATTTTTTTAAAAATCATTTATATATCAAAGAATAGACGAATTAATTACAATATATATATATATATATATATATATATATATATATATATATATATATATATATATATATATATATATATATATATATATATATAT
>ML356713.1:62068-85192 GCA_005239505.1 Nicotiana paniculata
ACAATATATATATATATATATATTGTAACGACCCGATTGGTCGTTCTGAGAGTTTTAGCCCCGTTTCTACTTCATTATATGTGGTTCAGCTTCATTATGTTGTGTTAGATTGGTTGGCTCGGGCTCGGAGCGATTTTTGGAGAGAAATGAGACACTTAGTCTCTTGAGTTGGTTTAATAGTTGGAATAGTCAACCGGAAGTTGACTATTAGGTAACGACCTTGGAATGTGGATTTTATGGTTCAGATAGCTTTGTTTGGTGATTTGGGACTTAGGAGTGAGTTCAGAATGTTTTTCGGAGGTCCAGAGTAGAATTAGGCTTGAATTGGCGAAATTGAGTTTTTGGCGATTCCTGATCGGCAGTGAAAAATTAGCTATCCAGGTCGGAATGGAATTCTGGAAGTTGTAGAAGGTTCGTAGTGTCATTTTGGATATATGTGTAAATTTTTGGGTCATTCAAACGTGTTTTGGTTGGTTTCGGCATCATTGGCGAAATTTAGAAACTCTCAAAGTTCATAAGCTTGAATTCGATGTGATTTCGGTATTTTTGCATTGTTTTTTGTGTTTCGAAGGATCGAATAAGTTTTATAAGGTTATGGGACATGTTTGTATGTTTGGTTGAGGTCCCGAGGGCCTCGGGTGAGTTTCGGGTGGTTAACGGATCAATTTTTGGTCTTGAGTGATGGCTGATTTTTCTGGTGTTTTGGTTCTGGTTTTCTCCTATGCGATCGTGTAGGAATTCCTGGAATTGTTTAGGCTTAGCGGAGGGAGATAGGTAAATTGTGATATGCGATCACAGAAGGGAGGATGCGATCGTGTGAGAGGACAGTCTTTAGTCTTCGGAACGCGTGGCCTTGTTGGCGTTCGCATAGAAGGAAGGGAGCGCGTAAGGTCGAGATGGTCATGCTTCTTGATCGCGTGAAGGTGTATGCGATCGTGTAGGGTAAGCTTGGGATGTGATATTTTTGTTCTTCGCAATCGCGTGTGTACTTCCGCAATCGCATTGAGTAAAATACCTGGGCAGATTCTTTTAAGTTTAAAACGAGGGTTTAGTCTATATTTTCAAAACCCATTAGAGAGCTCGGGAGAAGGTGGAAATTGAAGGGCTTTTCAGTGGAGTCCTTGAGGTAATTTTTCTTCAATCATATTTGGGTTTCCATGATTTAGACTCGATTTTTATCATTTAATTTGAAGAATTAGAGTGGAAATTGGGGGAAATGGGAGGAAAGTTTGAGAATTTCTTTTGATGATTGGAGTGGGCATTTGAGGTTGGATTTTGATGTTCTTGGTATGCATAGACTCGCGAGGGAATAAGAATTCTAGTTTTGTTATTTGTATCGAATTCCGAGACGTGGGCTCGGGGGATCGAGTTTGGTCAATTTCGAGATTTTGGGTAATTTTGATAAATTTTGAATGGGCTTCGCTCCTTGGCATATAATAATGATATTAATCTGGTTTTGATAGACTTAGAGCATTTAGGAGATGATTCGAGGGAGCAAGAGTATCCCGGAGTAGCTTTTTGGACCAGTTTGAGGTAAGTAATGACTATAAATCTTTTCCTGAGGGTATGAAACCCCAGACTTCATATTTTCTCACTATTTTTTGGAGTGGCGCACATGCTGGATGACGAGTGTGTGGCGTGCACTGATTGGGGATTTGTACTTGGTCCTTCCCGTGGCAACTATTGAGTTGCGTATTTACTTTTAAATGATATGTTAAATCGTGTTTTCAGACTATTGTTATATTTGGGTTGTAAGCCATGTTTGGGGCCTTGTGCCTACCTGTTTAGACCCCTTGGGGGATTTTACTTCTATTCCTCACTGTGTTGACTTATTATTTACACTCAGCCATATTATGCATAATTGATTTCGAAACTCAGTCTTATTTACACTATTTTGAGATATAAAATGATATTTTGGGTCGAGTACCCCATTTTATTGATAGCCCGAGTGGCTTTTTGAGAGATTTCTGACTGAGTGTGGCCGAGGGACTATGTTGTGAGGATGCTATGGGATCAATCTGCATGGCGCAACATATTACATTGGTTATGATATGTGAGAGGCCGAGGGCCTGAGTGATTATGCCACGAGATGGCTTGATATTAGCGCTTGGGCTGTAGGATCCCCTCCGGAGTCTGTACACCCCCAGTGAGCGCAGGTACCTACTGAGTGCAGGTGCCGATTTTCGAGTGACGAGTGATTGGGAGGTATGAGTGACTGTGAGGTTTCTATAGGGGCTTATTATAAGTGAATGTGAGGTATGCCCGAGGGGCTGATTCTGAGTGATGTTACGCCCAAGGGGCAGTTTCTGATACATGTTTTTCCCGAGAGGCTACTTATAATTTTACCAATTTCACTATGTACTCCCATGGTGCTTTGCCCGAGGGGCAGTTTGTGAAATATGTTTTTGCCCGAGAGGCTTTTTATGATTTTTATCATTTTTACATTATACTTCTTGAAAGTTATGTTGAAACTGTTGGCATGTACATTCTCAAATGTTTTTTTTACTGAAATCGGCTTTTAAGCATGATGATTTAACGTATACATTGTTGGAAAGAAAGACTGTGCCTCTTGTGATTTGATGACCTGATTTTATGTGTTTTTTTTTGCTCAGACCTTATTTACTTTCATTACTACTGAGTTGGCTTACTCACATTACTCCATGCACCTTGTGTGCAGATTCAGGTGCTAGGGTAGAGTAAGTTGTTTACCTGCCTCAGGGATTTCTCGGAGATTAGCGAGGTAGCTGCACGCGTCCGCATCCCTGATTTCTTCCTCTTATTGTTATAAAGCTTATGTCCCAGACTTGTATATTTTTTACGGATGCTCATGACCAGTGACTCCAGGATCTTGGGGTTTTATTTAATATTCGGTGTAGCTTTATCTGTTTTAAAATCATTAAACGAAACCTTAATAGATTATCAGTTTGGTAATGATATAAATGAAAGACTATTTACGATTTGAGTGTTATTTTGGCTGGCCTAGTTCCACAATAGGCGCCATCAAGACTAGTTTAGATTTGGGGTCGTGACAAGTTGGTATCAAATCCTAGGTTAGATGGGACTCACCGGTCATGAGCAGGTTTAGTAGAGTCTTGCGGATACACGGAGACGTTTGTACTTATCTTCGAGGGGCTGCCGAACCCTTAGGAAAAATCTCACATTCTTGAATTCTTGTCGTGCGAATCCATTTATTCAGCCAAAATCATAACTCTTTGAATTCCTTTCATGTATTCGAATGCGCACGTGAGCGCTCGGTATCAGTTGTGCATCGACGACTTGTGATTCCCATGGGTGAGATGTGATTGTTAGCATATTGATAATGGTCGAGTCTGCAGGACTTGAGGATGGATTTTGTCTGTGGCTTGAGTACTGAGATTTTGTTTGAGAGAGCACGTGCATTGGGGACTTATATGTCTGTTTGTGTCCTTAGTGAGGAGATTTTGTGACTAGATAACTACGTGGTGAATGTAATTTGATGGTTAGATGTGTTCAGGTTGTTTGATTGTCACAAAAAGAATTGGCGAGAGACGTAACAAGGACTATTGAGTATTCGACTTCTGTCTTGAGTGGGCATATGGCATCGAGCTGTGAGTGTATTGAAGGACCTCTCATGTAGTTTAGTTGGGGAGTAAAGTGGATTTTCCTATTGTGTTCTGAGTTCCTGGTGATGTCTTTTGGGCTGACCAATGGCCCAGCAGCGTTCATGTATTTGATTAACGGTGTATTCCAGCCGTATTAGTACTCCTTTGTTATTGTATTCATTGACGACATTCGGGTGTGCTCTCGTAGCGAGGAGGATGCATGCTCAGCATTGAGGAAGGTATTATAGAGGTTGATGGAGGAGAAGCTTTATGAAAAATTCTCCAAGTGTGAATTTTTAGCTCAGTTCAGTAGCATTCTTGGGACACGTGGTGTCCAGTGAGGGTATCCACGTGGTCAGACGAGTGTGGGTAGAGCTTCCAGAAGCTCAAGATTTCTTTTATCACAGCTCCAGTGTTAGTTCTGCCATCAGCTTCAGGTTCTTATACCGCTTATTGTGATGCCTCGAGGGTAGGCATTAGTTGTTTAATGTAGGATGATAAAGCGATTGCATAATAGCTATGATTTTTGGAAGGGTATAGAGAGATATCAGTTTGAGGCTAAGCAGGCGGGGTTATCTCTTGCGAGGTATCCTGAGGTTATGTGATCCTTATGTTGTTTTATAGCAAGTTCTCTTTTACTAGTAGGTGATATATGCTGCAATTTGAGTTTAGATCGCTTGTGAAAGTTGGCATGACCATTCAATGGTGAATGCGTGATTTGCAGATGATTTGAGATATTATATGGTTTGCGTTAGATGAACTTATGAAGGACGTAGTTGAATTCCACTGTGGTATTGTAGCGGTGTTAACGTATGGGCATTATGAGTTATTGTTTGTCTTGATCAATGGCTTAGACCCAAGTGGGAGAGTCTGTTAATGATAAGTTGATTGCACGATTATGTGTTGTATTGGTTTCGATTCGAGGTATATTGGTGAATCAGTTTTGACCTGCAGAGGTGGAGTCTGGGAATGACTCAAGTAATGGGAATTCTTCGATATAGGTTGTAATGTAATCTATGGGTAGATAGCTTTTATTGAATGATTGAGTTGTAATTGTAAAAGGTGTAGCGGGTGCAGTGTAAGAATTTGCTTGTTGCTTCCAGTGTGTGGATTACTTCCTAGTATGTTGGTGTGCAAATGGGGCCAGGTCGTTCTGTCTGCTTGATTAGTGTAATTGATATTTGTGTAGAGTGGATGACTCTCGAGAATGGTTCTGACGGATTCAAGGTTATATATAGCTATTGGGAATCTTCAAGGTGTGTATTTGGATAGAACTGAGATTTACATTGAAGGATGTCAAGACTTGTGGAATTTATACATTATCATGGATTATACATATCAATATCAAGAAAGTGAAGGTAATGGCGTTAGATTCGCAGGAAGTCTCTTTAGGGTAAGAATTTTGAATGACGTACTTTTGGGGATATTTGAGAGAGTATTCAGCGGCTTACGAGCCTTAGACGGTACAGTCTTATGATTGGGTCTCGTGTGGTGAGTCTGGGTTGAGAATTGAGGTATTATATCAAGGAGAAGCATCAATTCAAAGGTAAGTCAGAAGGAACTTGGATAAATAGGACAACTTTGTAGTAGGTCGGATCGGCATGGTAAGGGATATGATTAGTTCTTTGGGTGTTTATGAGGCAATGAGTTTTTACAGGTGTTTCTTAGCAATGCTCTTGGGTTTTGGTGACCTGCGTAGCTTAGTTGAGTTAGAAGGATTCAGTCCTGACCGGTTTGGTGTTGTACAAATGGGATTCGGATAGTTCCTGATGTTTTCTACCCCGGTTAGAGATGTGTATTTTCTACTGGCGTGAGGAGAATGTGAAGTATAGTGATTTTTCTTTTAGATGGGATAAAATATAAAGTTCTTGGCTAGTTGGGTGCGTAGTTACTTGTGGCTCGGAAGGGGTTATGAAGTTCCCATATTTATCATAGGATGGCATGGTGTATGCGGTATGTTGTGTAGAGTCGAGATTTGCATGTTTGAGGTCACGGTTCAGTTCTGGAAGGAAGATCAAATTCTTAGGCAGCATTGGCAGTTTCAGATGACTAAGTAAATGATATCACTATTGGGTGGCTTGATCAGGGTATACATTTCAGAAAGGACAATGTGTGGAGTTAAGAGTGCTTCATTGGTATTGCGACGCTCTCTTATTGGATTGACTGCTGATGTTCAAGGTTGCTTGGTGGCATGGAAGAAGTATAGGGGTATTCCTCGTGGAATTATTGAGTATTAGGGATGTGTTATATATTCGAGAGGAGAAGTTGGGATCAAATATGGTAATTTGTGCGCTTCATGGACTTCGAGACTGGGAGTTCTCATAAACAGGTTATTTTGTTGTTGTGGATTGTGAAGATGCGAGCAAATCTAGTTAGATGTCAGTATGTGCCATGATTCAGTCATTGTGAACTTTTGGGGAGTTATCTATCTGTTGCGGGTGACCAGAGTTGATTTAGGGTCCATTGGTAGGCCCAGTATGGGTGGTGTTCTGCACCGAGTTGGAATTTTTTACTCCAAATTGCTATTGTTGAGGGATGTACCATTTGGCTGTCATTGAGTTTATTCGTGTTCTGGAGTAATCTATGAGTTACCCTTCGGTGTTGTGAGGAGTTGTGATTTTAGGTTATAGGCACATATGATGCGGTTCTAATTGGGCTTTATAGTTGAATTTGAGTAAGGTAGCTAATTGGATGTTGCGGGATTGAGACGTATTGTTTATGTTCTTTCGGGTTTGTGTGTCATGGTATCGTCCGATTTCCCCGTGGTTATGGCAACGCACTTTGAGTACTTAATGTCGAAATGCGCATGGTTATTGATTTTGAGCAAGGTGGCTTGAAGTATTTCATGTGGACCAGCATTTGGATGAGAGCACACATTGTAGCGGAGTTATGTAGAGGTATGATCCTTGGTGTCAGATTCGTGTGCTTTGATTTTTCGATGAGTGTCAGGATCATAGCATGGTGTTGTGACGGTAACTGTTAATGGCGGTATAGTCCTCTTGTGTGAATCTTTTCTATGATTTGAGTTCGTGGGATATTACTATTGAGTGCACGAGTTGCACAGGTTATGGCTTTGGATTGTATTGATGCGTCATGTCATCAGAGTGGTCGTGTTAGATGAGAAGAGGTCATTGGGCCTAGAATGAATACTACTAGAGTTGACTACAACATGGTTGGAAGGATGATATCTGAAGTTGGCTTAGAAATCTGCTATAGTTCCTGTCGGAATAAGGGGGAGCTTCATGACTGGCTGATCGGATGAATGGTTGCTAGTTTCTACGCGTTTCTTTCTTCATCGGCAATATATTAAAGTGTTAGAGAGAGGCATTGCTTGATAAGAGTTTATGTACCGGTATTGGGTTATTTTGAACAACTATTGTGATTAGGAGTTATCACTATGAGTGTTTGAGTCATGCGGTATATTATGTGATTACATCTTGGGTTACGGATATGGCTTGATACAACATGTTCAGACTTATTCAGTTCATAGTTTTGGAATTTTGATCTTGTAAATTATTTCAGAAGTGGAAATTTGGTTCTAAGGTTTATGGGTCAGGTTGGATTTCGAAATTTCAAATGTGTTGTGCTATTGGACCTATATGGGATAGGGTGACGTGGGATAAAACCCCCCTCCCCCCCGGGTATGTGCATGGTAAGATTACACAGCAATTTTGATGGTTTTTTTTGGAACAACTTTGGACACGTTCGAGGACGAACGTATGTTTAAGTGGGGGAAAATGTAACGACCCGATCGCTCGTTTCGAGAGTTTTAGCCCCGTTTCCCCCATTTCTGCTTCATTATATGTGGTTCAGCTTCATTATATTGTGTTAGATTGGTTGGATCGGGTTCGGAGCGATTTTTGGAGAGAAATGAGACACTTAGTCTCTTGAGTTGGTTTAATAGTTGGAAAATTCAACCGGAAGTCGACCTCGGAATGTGGATTTTATGGTTCAGATAGCTTCGTTAGGTGATTTGGGACTTAGGAGTGAGTTTGAATTTTTTTTGGGAGGTCCAGAGTAGAATTAGGCTTGAATTGGCGAAATTGAGTTTTTGGCGATTTCCGGTCGGTGGTGAAAAATTAGCTATCGGGGTCGGAATGGAATTCCGGAAGTTAGAGCAGGTTTGTAGTGTCATTTTGGATATGTGTGCAAATTTTCAGGTCATTCGGACGTGTTTTGGTTGGTATCGGCATCATTGGCGAAATTTAGAAAATCTCAAAGTTCATAGGCTTGAATCCGATATGATTTCGGTGTTTTTGCGTTGTTTTTTGTGTTTTGAAGGCTCGACTAAGTTTGAATAAGGTTATGGGACGTGTTTGTATGTTTGTTTGAGGTCCCGAGGGCCTCGGGTGAGTTTTTGGTGGTTAACGGATCAATTTTTGGTCTTAAGTGATGGAAGATTTTTCTGGTGTTTTGGTTCTGGTTTTCTCCTATGCCATTGCGTAGGGATTCCTGCGATCACGTAGGCTTAGAAGAGGGAGCTGGGTAGTTGTGATATGCGATCGCAGAACGGAGGATGCGATCGCATGAGAGGGCAGTCTTTGGTCTTCGCGAACACGTGGCTTTGTTGGCTTTCGTATAGAAGGAAGGGAGCGCATGAGGTCGAGATGGTCATGCTTCGTGATCACGTGAAGGTGTATGCGATCGCAAAGGGTAAGCTTGGGCCTTGATATTTTTTTTCTTCGCGATCCCGTGTGTATTTCCGCAATCGCAGTGAATAAAATACGTGGGCAGATTCTTTTAAGTTCAAAATGATGGTTTAGTCTATATTTTCAAAACCCATTAGAGAGTTCGGGAGAAGGTGGAAATTGAAGGGATTTTTAGTGGAGTTCTAGAGGTAAGTGTTCTTCAATCATATTTTGGTTAATTCCATGATTTAGTCTCGATTTTTATCATTTAATTTGAAGAATTAGAGTGAAAATTGGGGAAAATGGGAGGAAAGTTTGAGAATTTCTTTTGATGATTTGAAGTCGGATTTTGATGTTCTTGGTATGCATAGATCCGTGAGGAAATAAGGATTCTATTTTTGTTATTTGTATCGAATTCCGAGACGTGGGCCCGGGGGTCGGGTTTGCCAATTTCGAGATTTTTGGGTAGTTTTAATAAATTTCCGATGGGCTTCGCTCCTTGGCATATAATAATGATATTAATATGGTTTTGATAGACTTAGAGCATTTGGGATCCGATTCAAGGGGGCAAGAGTATCGCGGAGTAGATTTTTGGACCGGCTTGAGGTAAGTAATGACTTTAAATCTTGTCCTGAGGGTATGAAACCTCGGACTTCGTATTTTCTCACCATTTTTGGAGTGGCGCACATGCTGGATGACGAGTGTGTGGCGTGCACTGGTTGGGGATTGGACCTTGTCCTTCCCGTGGCAACTATTGAGTTGTGTATTTACTTTTAAATCATATGTTAAATCGTGTTTTCGGAATATTGTTATATTTGGGTTGTAATCCATGTTTGGGGCCTTGTGCCGACCTGTTTAGACCCCTTGGGGGATTTTACTTCTATTCCTCACTGTGTTGACTTATGATTTACACTCAACCATATTATGTATAATTAATTTCGAAACTCAGTCTTATTTACACTATTTTGAGATATAAAATGATATTTTGGGTCGAGTACCCCGTTTTACTGATAGCCCGAGTGGCTTTTTGAGATATTTCTGACTGAGTGTGGCCGAGGGAATATGTTGTGAGGATGATATGGGATCGGACTGCACGCCGCAGCATGTTACATTGTTTATGATATGTGAGAGGCCGATAGCCTGAGTGATTATGCCACGAGATGGCTTGATATTAGCGTTTGGGCTGTAGGAGCCCCTCCGAAGTCTGTACACCCCAAGTGAGCGCAGGTACCTACTGAGTGCGAGTGCCGAGTGACGAGTGATTGGGAGGTATGAGTGACTGTGAGGTATGCCCGAGGGGCTGATTCTGAGTGATGTTACACCCGAGGGGCAATTTCTGATACATGTTTTGCCCGAGAGGCTACTTATGATTTTACCACTTTCACTCTGAACTCCCATGATGTTACGCCCGAGGGGAAGTTTGTGAAATATGTTTTTGCCTGAGAAGCTTTTTATGATTTTTATCATTTCTACACTATACTTCTTGAAAGTTATATTGAAATTGTTGGCAAGTACATTCTCAAATGTTTTTTTTACTAAAATCGGCTTTTAAGCGTGATGATTTGACGTATACACTGTTGGAAAGAAAGACTGTGCCTCTTGTGATTTGATGACCTAATTTTATGTGTTTCTTACTGCTCAGACCTTATTTACTTTCATTACTACTGAGTTGGCGTACTCACATTACTCCATGCACCTTGTGTGCAGATTCAGGTGCTAGGGAAGAGTGATCTGTTTACCTGCCTCAGGGATTTCTCGGAGATTAGCGAGGTAGCTGCACGCGTCTGCATCCCTGCTTTCTTCCTCTTATTGTTATAAGGCTTATGTCCCATACTTGTATATTTTTTATAGATGCTCATGACCAGTGACTCCGGGATCTTGGAGTTGTATTTAATATTCGGTGTAGCTTTATCTGTTTTAAAATGATTAAACGAAACCTTTATGGATTATCAGTTTGGTAATGATATAAATGAAAGATTATTTACGATTTGAGTGTTGTTTTGACTGGCCTAGTTCCACGATAGGCGCCATCACGACTAGTTTAGATTTTGGGTCGTGACATATATATATATATATATATATATATATATATATATATATATATATATATATATATATATATATATATATATATACACACACACACATTTAAAATATAATTTAAATATACAACAGTAAACTTTTATTTATCTTTAAGAATCAGCATATATATATTGAATTCAAACAAATATGTATTGAATACAAACATGTATGTATATATAAAATACAATGAGATACATTGAATACATTGGAATACATTCTATGTGTGTAACGACCCGGTCGGTCGTTACGTGGAACATGCATTATATTCATTGCTTCTGCCTTGTTGTAGCTTAGTTAGACTGTTCATGATGTGTTAGAGTTGGTTAGTCCGGATTCGGAGTGGTTATAGGAGGAATTGAGACACTTAGTCTCTAAAAGTAGCCCTAGAGTTGGAAAAGTCAATCGGGAGTTGACTTATTGGGAAACAACCTCGGAATGCGGATTTTATGGCTCGGATAGCTTCGTTAGGTGATTTGGGACTTAGGAGTGTGTTCTAAATAATTTGGTGATGCCCGATGTAGAATTAGGCTTGAATTGACGAAAGTTAGTTTTTGGCGATTTCCGGTCGGTAGTGGAAAATAGGATACCGGGGTTGGAATGGAATTCCGACAGTTGGAACAGGTTCGTAATGTCATTTTGGATATGTCTGCAAAATTTCAGGTCAATCGGAGTTGTTTTGGGTAGGTTCTGCATCGTTGGTGGAATTTAGAAAATTCAAAGTTCATAGGCTTGAATTCGATGTGTTTTTGGAGTTTTGATATTGTGGTTAATGTTTCGAAGGCTCGACTAAGTTTGAATGATAATATATGATGCGTTGGTATGTTTGGTTGGGGTCCCGAGGGGCTCGGGATGGTTTCGGGTGGTTAACGGGGAGTTGGAATGGTTTTTGCTATTGCTGATGTTGTTGTTACTGGTGTTTTCGCACCTGCGGAAGGGGAGCCGCAGGTGCGGTCCCGCAGGAGCGTACATGGCTCCGCAGGTGCGGAAGTTTGGGCTGAGTAAGGAGTTTCCGTAGGTGCGAGGTAATTGCCGCATCTGCGAGGCCGCAGGTGCGGGAGGTCGACCGCAGGTACGGAACTTGAGGTCCTTGGAATTTTCCGCAGGTGCGCACCTGGGATCCGCATGTGCGAGTAAGTGGTCGCGGTGCGGAACCACTGGGCAGAAAGTATAAAAGCGTGCCTTCGCGAATTTTAGCCATCTTTCTCAATATGTCATCCGGGTTTGAAGCTTTTGAAGGGTTTTGAAGAGGGGATTCGATACTTCTTCATTGAGGGAAGGTTTTTGGACTCTAAACTCGTTTATATGTGATTAAAGGTCGATTTATGGTGGAAAATTTGGGAAAAATCAGTGCAAATTGGGTAATTAGGGCTTGGGATTAAGAGACTTTAAAATGGGGATTTGAGGGGTCATTTGGACTCCGAATTTAGTGTTCTTGGTATGTATAGACTCCTGGGAGGACGAGGTTTCTTGTGATGTATATTTTTTTCGAGTTTCGAGACATGGGCTCGAGGGACGGGTTTGACTAAATTCTAGATTTTTGAGTATTTTTGATAAATTTCGATTGGGATTAGTTCCTTAGCATATTATGATGATATACTTCTGATTGTTGGTAGATTTGGAGCACTCGAATGATGAATTTAGAGGAAAGGGCACTGCAGAGTAGTATATTAGCCGGTTTTGAGGTAAGTAACGCTTCCAAACTTGGAACTGAGGGTTCGAAACCCCAAACTATTTGATATTTGATGTTAATTAAGGTGACGCACTTGCCAAGTGACGGGCATGCGGGCGTACACCGAATATTTGTAGCCCGGCTCATCCCATGGCACTGTCTAATGGTTATCGCAGGTTGATATTTGTACTGTGAAGGCGGCATTTACCTTGAACGCAATAGAAATCATGCTAAGTATAAATGTTAAGGCTTCACGCCGATATGTTCAGACCGGAACGGTCGATTATTGCTGTCTCTATTTATGATCATTGTTTTCATGTACCCAGTCCTGTTATAGTATATATTCCATGCCTAGGTCTCGTAAGTTGCTAGTTTATTTTATATTATCATTGGTTTGGGCTAATTTTCATATGTTAGAGCATTGTGAGTGGGACTGGAAGGTACTGACTGAGTGAGGCTTGAAGCCTGGTTATGAGACAGTTATGAGGTCGGACTGCACACCGCAGCTACCCGGGAATCATGCCTTCGTTGGCTTGATATAGATCTTGGGCTTATATAAGCCCCTCCGGATTCTTTACACCCCCTGTGAGCGCACAGATATTGAGGGATGGATCTTCCCTGGACATGGATCTTGTCCGAGTATTATGTTTAGGAGATGGACCTTCTCCGTGGGGCTTATTTTTAGGAGATAGATCTTCTCCGTGGGGATGGATCGGCCTTTTTTCTCAGTACTAGGTGACTGTCTCACTTGTGTTTAGATAATATCCGAGAAGTACTTTCCCTAGGCCGGAAGGCCAGAAGGCCGTATTCTAATACTGGGTGGACTACCTTCTAAGAGTTTGTTTACTGAGTACACATCATTCTTGATTTTATATGAATTCATGTTGATATGCAGGGCTACGGGTACGAATTGATGCATCTTGTTTATTTTCTGATATATTACTGTCATGTCCAAGTTATATATTGTTATTCGAATTATCGGAGGTTTAGTCCGTCACTACCTCTCAGCCCGTAGTTTGGTTTTGTTACTACTGAGTTGGTGTACTCACGTTACCCCCTACACCTTGTGTGCAGATCCAGGTACATCGGGATTCAGCTCTGGTCAGTGAGTAGTAGCCGTTTTTATCAGAGTTGACGAGGTAGCAGCTGGCGACCGTGATCTCGTCGTCTCTTCCTTTTCTACCTGTCGTATTTATTTTTAGATTATGTTAGTCATTTCTTTTCGGGTTGTATTGTATTATGCATTAGCAGCTCATGACTGTGTGACACTGGATCCGGGTTTTTTGTAGGATTATGGGTTCCTGATTCTCATAAATCTGTTTTCAAATTCAAACTTACTATTATTATTGATTTCAGACTTGTTAAAAATGGTATTTCTCTGATGAGTGGATCTAGTTTAGTTTAGATAGGTGGCTGACCTGGTCCAATGACAGGTGCCATCACAGCTCTGAAATTTGGGTCGTGACTATATGTAGGCTGGCAGAATATTAAAGATGATGACATCTTAACTGATGAATACAATGATATACAATAACTATATGCTTATGAAATGCATATGGTTATAAACAAAACCATTAAATTCAACTAACGATACAATGAGCATATGGACTGTATTTCGAATAGTAGAAATTGTATCAAAAATAAATACACCTAAATACTGAAGCTAAATATAGTATACAATGACTTATAAAAAAACTTACAGTCATGCGTGTAGACATTGCCTCATTCAAAGTAAGCATCTCCTGGTATTTTTTTCAAGTGTTGTGTATGTTTGTGAAGTTTCTTTCTGATTGCTGCAATTCCAACGTCCAAATATCTTCCTAACTTCTTCGAGGAAGTTGTATATTGGCAATTCCCTTGCTGACACAAGTGCGGCATTGATTGACTCAGCAATATTTGACGTCATGGTCCATCCCCTGTTAACAGGTGCATACAACCTAGTCCACTTTTCGTATCCAGTTAACTCCAAGTACTCTTTTACCCTAATATCTATCTTCTCCACTTTCTTCATTAGACTATCAAATTAAGCCTGTGTGTATGCTTTTGCCATCGAGAAGTATATCTCGCTCAACTTTGAATGACTTTTTTTGAATTTCTTATATACGTTGTTCAATAAATTCCATATACAAGCAAAATGTGGTACCGCTGGATACACTCTCGATACAGATTTGATGATACTCTCATTCCTATCTTAAACGATGCACATGTTTTTTCTCTCACCATATGCTTCCTTGAATTGCTCAAAGAACCACGACCAAGCAGCATCGTTCTCTGAATCAATAACACCATATGTTAATGGCAGTATATGACCTGTAAAGACAATTGCATACATATTATAAATATGTATTTCAATCATTAATAGGCAGTATTATAGATAAATTTTGTTAATATCCCCATACTCACCTGCACCATTCAATGTGCTGGCCGAGACGAATGTCCGGTGTAATACGATTTTAGGTGGCTTCCATCCACAACCACAATGGGTCTACACTGATGGAACCTCTTTATAAAGGCATACAAAGATATATACACATAATTGAACTCATTTTTTTTGCGATTTTACCATTCTAATGTGCGAACCAGGATATGTCATATCCATTGTATATAAGTATCCTGGTAATTTATTGTATGAATCAGCCGGTTTACCTCTCAAAAAATTCATTGCCTTTTCTTTAGCTCGCCACGCCAACATGTAACTAACATCTACACTAAAATCTGATTTCACATCATCAATTATATTATTTGGGGTGTATTTCCTCTTATGATTAGTAAGCTTGGACCTAATCATACCACCGATAAGACTGCTACTTGCTTGACGTTGCTGATACACCTTATCCTTCAACGGACATGTATGCTTATCATTGAACTCTCTCACTTTGAACATTTGTGATTTGTTAATGCTAGAAGCTTTGAACCTCCATTCACAATCCTCTGACATACATAATAATATATAGTTGCAAATAATTTTCCGCAATATATACTATGAGTATAAATGATTAAAAATTCACTAATATGCATGCGAATACATTGTTACATATATATACATTATTATAAAATAAAATACATGTGAATACATGCGAATACATGTCACTGTAATATCTATTTTATCAGTAAAATACATATGAATACATGTGTTCGAAATGCATAGGTACACCAATGAGGTCATGAATACATCCAAACATATCTGAATATATCTAAATACAGTTTAGAAATTCTACCATGAATACAATATATAAAAAATCTCAAAAACACACAAGTATACATGTGAGTACAACTGTAATTACATATATACAATTTAATACGTATAAATACATCCAAGAACAACCAGTGAAAGTCACTGTAATAAATATTCATCAGTAAAATATAGATGAATACATGTATTCAAAATACATAGGTACACCAATGGAAGTCATGAAAATACATCCAAACATATCTGAATACATCTAAATACAGTTTAACAATTCTACCATGAATACAATATATAAAACATCTCAAAAATACACAAGTATACATGTGAGTACGACTGTAATTATATATATACAATTAAATACGTATAAATACATCCAAGAACAACCAGTGAAAGTCACTGTAATAAATATTCATCAGTAAAATACATATGAATACATATATTTGAAAGTCACATTAATAATTATTATATGTTTAATATTTGAAAGTGACGTAAATACACCCAAACAAATCTAAATACATCTAAATACAATGTAAATATTCTGCCATGGAAACACTATACAATTTCAAACTCAATACATAACCATACATTTGAAAATAACATGATGTTTAACAAGTTGTAGTTAAGAACACTCAAACCTGATAGCATTAGACTTACCAACGCAGAATTAAAATCTTTCAGATATTGCATAATGCTTCATCACCTGTTTTAATGTAGCCTTATCCTTATATACTTGTCCAGCCATAACCTCTCTTTGATTAGTTTTTGAAATAATAAAATTTGTGTTCAATTCGAACACCTCAATTGGTTCTCCCGAATTGAATAACAAGTGTATCATCTGTATCAAAATTATACATCTGATTTGCTTTGTCAATTTGCACAATGTCGCCTTGAATTAAACTACCTCCAGCTACAACTTCTTTGTTGTTATGCACAAATGATACATCCTGAATTCTCTGTTCACTTTTTCAACTCTACATACACCCTGTAACCCATGTTGTTATGTATTTCCATTGGCGTGCAATTTCCATCTACTTTGTATTCGATTTTGATTGACTTTGAGCGCAAATCTATTCGAGTTGTTTAGAAATTGAAGCAATCAAATCATTGTACGACGCATACTTCTTTATTAGTATCCCCTCAATCGAATAATCGACATAGTTCATCTCATTGTCCCACTTGCCAGAATGATGCAGTAGCACGGTTAAACTTGCCATATGTAAAATCAAATTATACCAATTTCTGTATATAATTGTATGAATCTTGAATTTTATTAGTCGAAAATCGAGACACCCACGAACGATATCAACAGAAAAGGGAAGGATTAGAAACTCGGTGATGCTCTGTTTTGTTCTATTTATTGTCTGGGAAAAATCTTCAGCATATTCGCGTCAAATACAGGTTAATGGTGATGTAATTGAGTTAGTTGAGTTATAATAAGAGTCTATTATGTTAATTACTTTCCGTTTAAAAACAACTGAATAGACCATGAATTGCGCTATTTACGTTACTGTATCCACAAATACATATCATGAATACAATCGAATACAAAAATTATCTAGCTGTAATCCTTATTTCACGCCGAGTTTTCCATGAATACAGTAGCTTAAATACATCGAATACACTCTAAAAAATCTGAAAACATAGCTATAGGAAGTAATATAGTAAATAGTAGCTACAACTAGTTAATAACCACTAAACAATAGTAGTTTGTGAAAATTTCTCATTTTTCAATGAGTTTGCAAATGCTATCTATTTTTGAATGACCAATCCGTAAACTGACTAGCCCGTGCTATTTTTACGCAAGGTTTTGTTGATATGGAATCATTTTAGTCTGGAAATAATATGGAAGCATTTTTCGGCATTTGATATGGTATGAAAGTAGGTGGAAAGGGTACAAGGATGGTGTTTAATGATTTACTCAAACTGACAACAATGTCTAATTGTGGATATGTTGGTTCAAGCAAGTTATATAAAATTATAGTTAAAAAGGTTAAAATAAAGATAACCTTCGTCTGGAGAAAATAGTTCTTTATTTAATATCTTAAATAGTATGATTAATCAAGACCTGGGAAGAACGACTTTCTGTTAAGTTCAAAAAAACTAGTAGTAGATGCTAACTTTAATGTCTTGGCACAAAAATTTCACCCCATTTAAATTTAAATTTAAATTAAAAAAGGGATTTTACGTGAACTAAACTAGCCCTTTCTTAACCTACACAAGGAGTGCAGAATGTAAAGAGAAAAAAGAGAATCCTAGCTGGGCAACCATTTATAGCTAACTGTAACTAGCACGGAAAATCGTACCAAACCGAAAAGTCAAATGAAGTCGATTAATTAATCCGATTAAGTTTGATTTGATATTGAGTAAAAAAAATTCGAACCAAACCAACATATAAATATATAATATTTATATATATACTTTTAAGATTTTATATAGAATTTTCTTTAAAAAATGTCTAGAAATATTTGGGATTCTCCTGCAGGATATAATATTTAATAGTGTACAAAGTGCTACATATTTATTAATCTTAAATAATGAGTTGTACGATCACTTTCTCATCAAGTGTTACTGAAATGCGTCAATCTCTTTATTCTTCCATATTCATATCATATGTTAAGATCTATTAAATTCTTATATCTTTTTTCGAATATGAAGTAATATTATTATTTAGGTATCATATTGATTTTTATATTTAATTATTAAGTTCGGTTAACCTTGAAAGTGTACATTAACGAAAATTTATTATCAGACAACTAAAAAATAACTATTAATAATTAAATTAACAAATTTTTATAGGTACCTTGATTTTTTATATTTTTATTACTTATAAAAAATTTAACAAAGTAAGATTAAAATAATATTTAATTAACAAAAAACCCGAAAATCCCGATAAAATCGAAGCAATCCAAATCAATATAGTTAGTTTGATTTTGATAAAACCGAACCAACTCAGTTCATAGTAACTAGTGATGATTACTCGGAAACTAATTGGAGATAATTTTACCACTAAATAACGTCTAAGCATAGAAATATCACCTAGAGTCAATTGTTCAAATGATAAACGGTTAAATAAATAAAACAACGTTCACTTGAAAACAAATTATAGTAACCACTTCATGCATATTAAAGAAGTTTATTCCCAAATTTGAGTTTCACTTGAAGATTATTACATGTCAATGATGCTTACTATTGATCATATTGGTGTTAACATAAGCGCCACCACCGACACCACCACCTCCTCCAAATCCTCCACCCAGTCCAAATCCTCCACCACCACCACCACCACCACCAGCGCCGCCTCCCCATCCGTTTATTCCCTTTCCAACACCACCTCCAAAACCACCTCCCACTCCACCAATTCCTCCTCCACCTCCTCCACCAATTCCTCCACCTCCTCCTATCAAAGGTATACCAGGAACAACACCATATCCAGGTCCAGAATCGACAGGAACACCACCATATCCTTGACCAGGTACTACACCGTTAGGTACTCCTCCTAACAATGGTATACCAGGAACAACGCCATACCCAGGTCCAGATCCGACAGGAACACCACCATATCCTTGACCAGGTACTACACCGTCAGGTCCTCCTCCTAACAATGGTATACCAGGAACAATGCCATATCCAGGTCCAGATCCGACAGGAACACCACCATATCCTTGACCAGGTCCTACACCACCTGGAATACTACCATATCCAAGCCCCGGTCCTCCTCCTCCAATTGGTATACCATTGTATCCTCCTTGACCACCAGGTAATCCTCCTATAGAAGGTATACCACCGGTGCCAGGTCCTCCTAATAAAGGTATACCTGGAACACCACCATATCCTAGTCCAGTTAATGGTGTGCCACCGGGTATATTACCATATCCTGGTACATAACCGTATTTTTGACCCGACAATCTTCCTACAGAATGTATACCATGAGGTCTATCTACTGCTACTAAAGATAAACCATGAAAATCATCATATTTTTTACTATTTGAAAATGCAGCATCAGAACTATCAATCCCATTATTGCTCCTACCTGTCTTACCTCCTCCACCTATTTCTCCTACATCACAGTCTTTTTTAGCTATGCAACCATTCTCCGCCAATTTCCTACTTTGAATGCTCTCAACTAAAATTAATGTAGAAAAAACCAATATTAAAACACCCCTCTTCACCATTTTTCACTCTCAAATTTAACCCGTCCTCCACCATTTCAAATAGGTACTACCTTTTTATAGGTAAAACATGAAAACTATGTAATTAATAAGAGTATATCTACTTTTGAACTCATTCTACTTTTTAAATCCGATCCTTTCTATTGAGTTCACACTCATAGAAGCAAACAACTAAAAGAAGGAAGCAAAACTAAGTGGGCGTTTGGACATGAGAATTGTAAAATTTCAAAAATAAAAGTGAAAATGGTATTTGAAAATTATTGTTGTGTTTGGAATTTTGAAGTTTTGTAAGTGCTTTGAGCGAAAATTTTGAAAAATAGCTTTTTGAAGTTTCGAAAAATTCCAAAATTCATCTTAAGTAAAATAGCCAAACATTGATTTCAGAAAAAAAAAAAAAAAGTGAAAAAATTATTTTATGTCCTAATGGGCTCTAAAAATTATGCTTCGACGGGCTCTCCAATATTACTACTCCCCCATTTAATGTTTTTCAAATTTTCATCCTCTAAAAAGGAAAAAAAAAATGAAATATTATTACAACGCACAGCCAAACATAAGTAATGCTACAATTGTGTAAAAAGAATTTATGAGGAAATACAATATGCAAACCCTTTTGCGCGCAATTTGTAAAAACTTCTTAATATGATATGTGTGAAAACTTGTTAATATGAAATCGTAATTTAGTTATTTCAGATTTTTGATTATTCAGAGATAAAGGGAAACGGTTTGAAGCTATTGGAGTCTTTTTCATTTTCGTGTTTATTTTTTACCATTTAATTGTGTTTGGTTAAATCTATAACATAGTATTTCTAATTAGCAGACATCAATCCACTTAAAGTAAAACTAATTTAAAAAATTTTGTAGGGGAAAAAGATCTGATTGTTTGATGGCTTTCAACAGAAACAAATGTGTAAACAAAAAAAAAACATTTCAGACAAAGAGAGGAAGTCAAATAATTAACCCAAAAGAGATTACGTTACATAAGTAGTTGAAGATTAGAGAACGTTACAGTATTTGTTGAATATTAGAAACGTTACAGAAGTTGTTGAAGATTAATTAATAATATAATTTTCATTTGGCTCTGAAAATTTTGTATTTCATAATTGTACTGCTTTAATTATACTGTGTGACTTAGTCTTCTAGATTTGATGTTTAAATGCAGCGGTAATAGATGCGTGCTCGTCGTTGAAGGAGAGGAGGACGTCATGCACAACTTTTTTCTTTTAGTTTATTACTAGTATAGCACCGCCGCGATGTGCGCATAATACAAATCATGTTGATCTAATTTATTTGATCATATTATATCATATTATTTGAATTAAATTTTAATTTTTTTTATCCGGTCGATGAAATTAGAAAAAGATTCATATCGAATAACTTTTTAATTACTCACTTTTCTTTTGTTATATAAGCTGCTATATTTATTAATTTTTATTTGCTATTATGGTGTTTTATTAGCTTGATACTTAATATTTTTGTAATTATCTCTTTTTAATATAATATTGAAGATATATATTTTTCTTATTCCTAAAACTTTTTCTTGAAACGTTTTTTCCATTGTACATCTTCGTTTGAATTCGTCAAAAATATAAATTATTTTTTTCTTTTTTAGTTATAAATCTACCAATGTTTTAACTAATTGTTATTTTTGCATTATATGCCAAGAAATTAAGTTTTTCTTCTCCTTTGACGGTTTATCAAAATTTAGATTTTTAAGATTTAATTATTAAAGTCAATTATCTTTATGCTTTATTGTTTGATATTCTTTTATTGCCTAATATTTTTATTTTTGATTTTATCTATAGATTTACGGTATGTGATATTTTACATATGTATGATTTTATCATTAAAACTCAAAAACGCTTTCTGATTTGAAATTTTAATACATTTTATCATTTTGTATTTTATGACAATTTTTCTACTTTTGTTCCTCGATTATCTTATTGCATTATTCGTTGCTCAATATGATTGCACTATCGTGTGAATTTTTATTAGTTTGTCTTTAGATTTAATGTCCTTGCTTATTACCTCCTTTAATATAACTTAGATTTCTTACTCCTAAGAAAGTTGATTATTAATTTATTACTCTTTTACTTGAAATTCATTCATTGTTCTATATCTTTTTATTTTGACTTTATCTATTATGGTTTTATTTATATTTTGTTATTTGCATGGATTTTCTCATTATAATTTAAAAGAGACTTTCTCATCTCAAATTCAAATAACTTTTATTTCTATAATCTTATAATAATTTTTTTTTTCTTGTGAGTAAGTTTATAATAAATTTGTTACATGAATTAGTAGTTTTTATTTTTTCTTATTTTTTGTTTTTTTATTTAAATCTCTAACTGAAACTACTCCCCAATTTGATTGGGCAACTCTTTTTTTTTCATTTTTTTAAAATTATAAAATAAATAAACTCCAACTTTTTTGGAGTGTTGTCCTAAAAATCTAAATTTGTCATCTTATGATTATGTGGTATCATATTATTCTTTTTAAAAATATGGATAGATATTTTGTTAAAATTTTTTAATATTTTTTATTTAGTTATTTATTATTAATTAATTAAGAAATAAGTTATATATGGCTTTTTCTGGTTATGCCATATGGCTGAATTAATTATTAGTTAGTAATAGTTAATTAGTTAATACATCACATGCGGCTAATTTTAATACTGTCATTGTGCTTAAAGAGAGAGATTTTTCTCTCTTTTTAATAATATATATAGATGATTTAGTTATATTTTGTTATTTGCATGAATTTTCTCATTATAATTTAAAAGATACTTTCTCATCTCGATTTCAAATAACTTTTATCTCTATAATTTTATAATAAGTTTTTTTGTTTTTCTTGTGAGTAGGTTTATTAATTCGTTACTTGAATATAATTGGCAATTTTTTTATTTTTTTATTTTAAAACTCTATCTTGAAACTATTCCCCAATTTGAATGGGCAACTCTTTTTTTAAATTTTTTTGATTTTTTTAATTATTATAAACTAAACTCCAACTTTTTTGGAGCTTTGTCCTAAAAATCTACATTTGTCATTTTATGATTATGTGGTATCATATTATTCTTTTTAAAAATATGGATAGATATTTTATAAAATGTTTAATACTTTGACTTAATTATTTATTATTAATTAATTAATTATGAAATAAGTTATATATGACTTTTTCTGATTATGACATATGGCTGAATTGGTTATTAGTTAATACACCACATGTGACTAATTTTAATGCTGTCATTGGGCTTAAAGAGAGGGCTTTTTCCTCTCATTTTAACAATATATAGATGGTGTTAGTAATATATCTCTATAATTTATAATAAAAAATTTTATTTTTCTTGTGAGTAAGTTTATTTATTCGTTACTTGAATTGGTTGTTTTTTCTTATTTTTTAGTTTTATTTATTTTAAAACCCTAACTTGAAACTATCCCCAATTTGAATGGGCAATTTTTTTTTTTCATTTTCGGTTTATTATTATAAAATAACTAAACTCCAATTTTGTTAGATCTTTGTCCTAAAAATCTAAATTTGACATCTTATGATTATGTGGTATCATATTATTCTTTTTTAAAATATGAATATATATTTTATTAATTTTTTAATATTTAATTTAGTTATTTATTATTAATTAATTAAAAATAAATTATAAATATATTTCTTTTGGTTATGCATATTGCTGAATTAGTTATTAGTTAATAGTTAATTAATGCATACATCACATATGACTAATTTTAATACTGTCACTGGGCTTAAGGAGAGGGCTTTCTTCTCTCCTTTTAATATATATATATATATATATATA
>MDKI01034631.1:0-73179 GCA_005239505.1 Nicotiana paniculata
TAAAACACATAAAATGCAAGGTATATAATGCTTAAAATCATGAATTCTAGCCACACATCAGCGGGCATGCACCAAGTGAATTGAGACTTTATTGTTTCGATGTCACTGTATAATAGTCATATTTTTTTAATATCCGTGTTTTCACCATGCGATAAAGTAAATGAGTTGTCAATCATGCTAGATATCATGTTTAGGCTTTATGTCGATATTGTTGGGACCCATAGTGGTCGTTTCTTGCTGTCATTTCACTGATTTCAGTGATATGTCATGTTCAGTCATATTCATGCATTAATATCATATCTCAGTATCAATTGTTATTTATTGATTCATCATGTCACTGTTGTCGGGCTAGTTTCATGACATTGTGAGCCCGTGAGTGATACTGGAGAGATTGATTACTGAGCGAGGTCAGGGGCCTGTTTGTGAGGATATTGATATGATTGCACATGATTTGTCCGTGCAGCACGTGATTTGTCCGTGCAGCACGTGAGTTGTCCGTGCAGCACGTGAATTGTCTGTGCGGATCCAGATATTGTTATTATAGCATGTGAGTTGTCCATGCAGCACGTGAGTTGTCCATGCGAATTATAGCGCTTGGGTTGTAGGAGCCCCTCCGGAGTCTGTACACCCCCAGTGAGTGTGATTGATTTTATTGAGGGATGGATCTTCCCTGGACATGGATCTTGTCTGAAGCATTTATATACCTGGAGATGGATCTTCTCCATGGGTCCGGATTGTCCTTCCTCGGTACTAAGTGACTGATGGTCAGTGATGTATATATTCCGAGATGGATCTTCCCTGGGCCATATACAGTACCGAGTGGTTGAGCATGATGAGTGAAAAGTGTGAGACAATGAGATAGAGTACTCTGAGAGTGTGAGTACATGATTCATCTCTGAGATACATGGCATTTTCATGCACACATGACATACATGCATAGAGATGCATTTTTCCTCATGCTATATGGTATCACGTTATTCATGACTTTTTACACACATTGATATGTGGGAATATAGAGGTATTTTACACTTGTTATCTTGAAAGAAAATGAAACATCTTATTTATTGTGGAAAGGATATTTGGAAAATTACAGTTTTCAAACTTACTCGTATTTTTGGCATTTTTGATAAAAGATTTGGGTTTTCACTGAGATACTTGAAAAGCATGACCATTTTCTGGAACTGTGAACAAACTGAGCATTTTTACTTCTGAGATACCTCTTTTATACTTGTAATTATGTTGTTATAAACTATTGTGGGATTTTGGTATTGAACCTGACCTTGTGTTAGCTCGTCACTGCTTTCAACCTAAGGTTAGGTCTGTTGCTTACTGAGTACATGGGGTCGGTTGTACCCATACTACACTTTTTTACCTTGCATGCAGATGTTGGTTGTTGACGTTGTTGTGTTCGATGGGAGCTGGATGGAAGATGTACTTGTGTCCCGATTGTAGCTGTCCCTGGTTCGTGGTAACTTTAGATCTATAAAACTCTGTTTATGTACTTTTCAAACAGACTGTGTATTTATTTCATTTCAGCTTTGTAAATTCTATTCGTAGAAGCTCATGATTTATACTACCAGTCCTTGGGAAATGTATAAAATTCAATAAATTACTATCATTTATTTGTCTTGTTAATATCATTAGGATTGGATAGTTACTAGTTGGCTTACCTAGCGGGTTGGGTTAAGTGCCATCACGACTAGTGGATTTGGGGTCGTGACATTAACAGAATGTTCGAAGTGAGAGAAGAACGAATGCAAAGGTACCTAGATAAGTTATAAGTAACTTTATGTCGAGTTAAGGAATTGATTTTTCAGCACGTGTGCAACAGCCCAGCCCGCTAGTGATATTGTCCGCTCTGGGCCTAGGCCCTCAGGGGTTTAAAATGCGTCACTAGGGTCTAAGGCTTGTTAACTTATATACCCAGCATCCCTCTTGTGTTTTCCGATGTGGGACTCTGTCTTAAGTTTAGGGTGTTACATAAACCCCCTCTTATGGACTCAGCGTCCTCGCTAAGGTTTGCCGCACTGCATGGGATTCGCCTAAACTCAGCACTAAGATTTGTCCCGCCTAACCGGGATTTGATTAAACTCAATTGAACTCTAACCCACCATCGGCAAGGCTGACACAAGAGTGGCTCTGATACCATCTATAACAGCCCGGCCCGCTAGTGATATTGTCCGCTCTGGGCCTAGTCCCTCACGGGTTTAAAACGCGTCACTATGGTCTAAGGCTTTTTAACTTATACACCCAGCATCCCTCTTGTGTTTTGCCGATGTGGGAATCTATCTAAAGTTTGGGGTGTTACAACGTGCCTCGAGATCAAAATAGTGAAGCCGAAAAAAAACCTTGCAAATATAGGGTCGTCGGTCGAGGACGACGAGCTCAACTCAGGGGCCGTTGTGCAAATCATGAAGTTGGTAGTCGAAGAAGGTCACGCCAAGATAAACTTCACAAGCTTAATCTGGGATTGGAGAAATAAATACGTAGAGTATTTGAAGATCGGGAAACTTCCCTCGGATCAAAAAGGATCAAGGGCCCTGGCACAAAGGCATCCCGATTCACCTTGTCCAATGACGGAACCTTGTTCAGAAGAATGTTCTATGGCCCACTAGCGATATGTCTGGGACCAGGGGACACCGAGTATGTTCTAAGGGAAGTTCACGAGGGCACGTGCGGAAACCATTCCGGCATAGAATCATTGGTTCAAAAGGTAATCAGAGACGGCTATTATAGGATCAACATGGAAAAAAGATGAGAAAGAGTTTGTTCGAAAATGTGAAAAATGCCAAAGACATGCACCGATGATTCACCAACCTAGGGAACTGCTGCATTCAGTCTTGTCTCCATGGCCATTCATGAAGTGGGGAATGGACATCGTTGGCCCTCTTCCATGGGCACCAGGTAAAGCTCAATTTATCGTATTTATGACTGATTATTTTTCTAAGTAGGTTGAAGCATAGGCATACGAGAAGGTTAGGCAGAAGGAAGCCATCGACTTCATTTGGGATTACATATGTCGGTTCAGGATGCCATCCGGAATTGACTGTGACAATAGGAAACAGTTCATCGGCAGCAAAATGACCAAGTTTCTCGAACATCATAAGATCAAAAGAATCTTATCAACACCTTATCCTCCTAGCGGAAACGGACAAGCCGAATCGACCAACAAAACCATCATCCAAAACCTTAAGAAGAGGTTAACCAACGCTAAAGAGAAATGGAAGGAGATCCTACTCGAAGTCCTTTGGGCATACCGCACGACTATGACGACCAATACCGGGGCTACTCAGTTCTCATTGGATTATGGCACCGAAGCCCTAATTCTGCTCAAAGTCGGGGAGCCAAGTATCAGATACTGGTATGCAACAAATGAATCAAATGACGAGGCCATGAATACGAGCTTGGAGCTATTGGATGAAAGGCGCGAACTCGCCCTTGTTCGGTTGGCTGCCCAAAACAATGGATTGAGAGGTACTACAATCGAAGAGCCAACCTTTGATATTTTAATGTCGGGTACTTAATGCTAAGGAAAGTCACCCTAAACACCTGAAATCCGAACGAAAGGAAATTGGGTCCGAATTGGGAAGGACCGTACCAGATTCTTGAGGTCACCGGGAAAGGGTCCTACAAGCTCGGAATAATGAATGGAGAACAACTACCGAGCATTTGTAATATATCACACCTAAAATGGTATTACTGCTAAGGTACGAGCCCATTTCATTTCTTTTTTATTTCGAACTAACACTTGTAGGTGATCAACAAGAAGCGGCACGAAGTCTTTAGGTCTGAAAGCACGTGTTGTACTATTTTTTTCTTAGACCGGTTTTGTCCTAAATGGGTTTTTTGGCAAGTTTTTTAACGAGGCAACAATGGATCGTGCTAACCTAGAACCAATCCCGATTATGAATTGGCACCGAAGATCAATTCAACAATATCCGAGGTTCTTTTACAATCAACCTCGAATACTGGGAGGGATTACCCTCAGATATGCATAACCTACGGATATCAACTCTAGCGAGGAAACTACTTCGTAAAGGAAGGGTCTCGATAGATACGATTTATTGTAAGGGCCAAACGGTCAAACGAACTGTGCCCACATAGATTGCTCAAGCCCTGACATAAAACATGTACACATGTATGACTGTTTTGTACAAGAATAAAAAGAAATACTTTCCTTGCAATCATCTTATTTTTTAAAAAAGAATTCCTCTAAAGAGTTTCATACTTCCGATCTCCTGAAAATAATTAGACCAAGGGCAATCCATAATCGGAATACGAATGACCACTCCCTCACTCGGGGACTACCGTCCGAAAAACTCGAACAGCACAAGTCACCGAACCTCGGGGGCGTAAGACCTATTAGACAACTCCCCGATTTTTAAAGGCCACGGCCACCCCACTTGGGGACTGTTATCTTGGGCAAGCCCGGATAGCTTGGGAAAACAAGCCCAACGGGAAGCCCCTAACTAAAAGGCTACGGCCAAATTAACACGGCTCAGAGACATCCGAAACCCGTAACAAAACTTGGTCTTCGAAAAAGAAAAAATTTCACAACCGGTTCTAAAGGCTTCCCTCGACAAGGCTATAAACCTATGATATTTCGAGGGGAAATTTTCGGTAACACCGAACCCCTACAATGCCTTAACCCAGAAAGGCAATAAAGGTAAGGTTTGTTCGAACCTTTAGACACAACCTTATTATTTCATGTTAAGGCATCTCGACCTTTGCGAATACAAATAAAGCAACGAAGAAATTTGAAAGCCATGAAAGGGAAAAGCCTTATATATATATATGTACTTTTTTTTAATAGGGATGAATAAGCCCCCATTACATGTTATATACAAAGGCCAAATTGCCTCGACAAAAAAGACAATACAAAAACATTTTTGAACGGCCTAATCGTCACCGGGGGCTGCATCATCGCCTTCGGGGTCTTCATCGCCATCGGACTCGCCCTCCTTCATACACATCGGAACTCTCCTCAAGAAAAGCTAGCCTCCGAGCATTAGCTTCGCAGGTCTTGGCGTTCTTAATTTTGATCAGTATGTCAAAATTCTGGGAATGGACTCTCTCAAGGGTCTTCCTTCAGGATTCCACCACGCATGTTTCACCATATTTTTAGCCTTCTCCTGGATAGCCTCGGCATCAACTTTAAGCTGGGCCAGCCTTTTATCAGCTTTATTCCGGGTCGTAATAACTTCTGACCTTGCAGCCACGAGCTCCTTGGTCAAATCCTCTTGGCCAGAAACAGCTGAGCTCAACTGAGATTGGAGTTCCTCGATCGTTTTGTCCTGCACCAAGTTATTCTCCTTTGCATCCCGAAGCTGAACCTCAACAGAAGCCAAATGTGCCCGGGCAGTTTCTTTTCTGAGGCCAGACGACCCATATTTTTCTTCCCTTCTTCGGCCTCGGCCTCGGCCTTCACCGCGTCCACCTCTACCTAAATCTTCCCGACCTGGTCAATTCTCTTTTGAGAATGTAGTCTCGGGTCATTAGTCAAAGTGTCTGAATCGTCATCACTAAGATCGAATATTCGTATTACATGTTCGACCAAAGCGGTATGCTCCTTCCGAGCCACTTCTAACTCCTCCTGAAGCTTCTCACAAAGAAGCTTGTAAGTATCCTTTTTCTCGGCAAGCTCCCGAGTCTCAGCCTCATGATGCTTGAACTCTTCCCGGTATTGGAGAAAGACCTCATGATGAAGCAACTAGGCCTGTAAGCACAACGAAAGATGTTAGGATTATTCACCATTGAATATAAGTATATAATGAAGGGGCATGCGAAATTACCCGATTCAGGGCATGTTGAGCTTCGTTTAAAAGGCATGGCACCTCTACCTCCTTCATTTTGATTTGATCCTCTTCGCTCACCAAGCACCGAAGGTAACTAGCATTTCCCACCGGGGCAGAAAGAACCCCGGCGTCCTTCGAAACGGACACAAAAACTGTACATCTCCGAGTAGGATCAACACTCAGAGCAGCGAACCGGTTCACTAATTTCGGGCTTGAAGAAGACCTGCCGGCTCCCAGGGATGGTATCTTCCTTGGTAGTGATAAGTCACCCAAACCGGTAACATCCTTCGAAGCAGTATAGTCCAGGCCATCAAAAGAATTATGGAAATAATCGGCTACTCCTTGGGCCCCTTCGCCGAGGTTACCTTTCAACGCCTGAGCCTTGTTTATCATAGAATATGTAAGAGAGGGCGACCCAGAAATGTCAATCACCCCAAGCACCTCTTTGGGTACATTATCTTCTTACCGGGATGTACCGATCGCATTTTCTTTTTCGACCTCACTGGCTCGGGCCAAATCGGTCTCGACCCTCTCAGAGACTTCATCCGTTATTTCTTCTACGACCTCCATGGCTCGAGGCATTTCGGAGCCGCTTCTCACACGGGCCTCCAACTCAGAATCTTCTTCTTCCTCGGACTCATCCCTCAATCGCTTGAGTGAGTTCGATGAGAGTTTTAGGGCCCCATCTTTCTTAGGTTTATGTGCCGGCCACTTCCTCGGTCTTTTCTTTTCAGGGTCCGAGAGACTCGGGGCTTTTCTTTTCTTCTTCTTTTTGACCTGTTTCGAAGCAGGGCAATCAGTGTGTATATCATCATCAGCTGATGGGGGCTTCATCTGACATCCTTTGGTAAACCTGCAAAACAAAAATATAGTGGATCATAGACCGATGATGAAAAAATGAGATCAGGTATATTATTAGGGAAAAACTCTTACCATGATTACGGGCCTCCCATCGGCCCTTCGAGAGCTCACACCATAAGCGCTCAGAGTAAGGCCTATGTGTCGTGACGCCCTCGACCCACTCTTTAAGTTCGGGAACGTGGTTCGGTATTTGGGAGACAACTGCATCACATAAACATCGATGAGAAACTAACGGAATGAAAATCAATAAAAGAAATACCAAAGGCAAAGCTAAACTTACGTTTCATGTTCTATTTCTTAGGGAATAGCATGTCCGCAACCAAGATTAAGTTGTCCTCACTCAAACAAATCTACCAAACCAGCCTGGTCTTGATCCTTGTCGATACTCGAAAACAAGGTCTTCGTGGCTCGGCATGCAAGCTTAATTACCCCTCATTGGTAAAGTCCAGAGTTGTACATACACATGAGATGGTTGATGGTGAATGGACATCCCTTGACCTTTCTCACAAAAAATCAGAGTAGAATAACGATCCTCCAAAATGAAGGATGTATCTGCATGAGCGTCACATCGTATCTTTTGCAAAAGTCTATGATAATCGAGTCTAGAGGACCTGACGCGAAAGGGTAAGTGTAAACACTTAAGAAACCCTCCACGTAGGTGGTGATTGATTCTTCAGGGGTAAGAACCACTAAGAGCTTGCCTACCCAGTTGCAGTCCTCCTTAACTATATCAAGGATGCAGTCTGTAATCGTACATATGTACCTCAAGACCGGTTCACATGGACCCGGTACCATGGGCGTATTCTCGACCTTGAAGTCAGCCATAGTATGGCACCCAGTAGGTGTGAATACCTAATTTTTGCACCATTTAAATGCTCCTAAAGTTGTTAATGTTAATTCTCCTTCAATCATTAATTTTTCTTATACTTTGTGCATTTTTAATTGAATTTCTTGTCATAAAAATACCAAAAAATATATACTTTTCTTTTTGTGTGTGCTCTTTTAAGTGACTAATTATTTGATAAATTAATCAAATTGATTTCTCATATAATTAATTTAGTTGTTAGATAATGAGTTTTGTTAGGTTTTCTTTTATTAGTTGGTATTTAGGTTAATTAGATTATAGTTTAATAAGATAGGGTTAAAGAAAAATGGTTAAAATTGAAATGGTTAGATGGCTAAGAGTGCAACTTTAATGCCAATTAAGTGGCTGCTAGGAGAGGGATAAAACGACGTAGTTTTAAAAACTACGTCGTTTCATTAAGTGAAACCAAGATTCAATATTAGCCCTTCAATTCTCAAGATCCAACGGTCCTGATTTAATCTCCTCCAAGGTATATAATCCATTTTAAATCAGATTGTTTGGTCATTTTTCACATAATTCAAATCCTAGCCTCCCCTATCTCTCTCTCTCTTTCTCTCAGCCACCGCCGCCGCACCACCACTTCTGCCGCGGTCGCGGTCAGTGGTCCAAATGCCCTCAAAACTTCACCATCTACTCATCTTTCTCTCCTCTTTCCATATCTTCAACTCAAATCTCCCAAAACCTCACCAATCTCCACGAATAGGCAAAAATTTGAAACCCTAACCCCTTATATTTTCCCAAATTCGTGAGTTTCCAAGACACTTCACCTCATACCATTTACATGGACATTTAAAACTCGACTCGATCTACTATTCGACCTACCATTCGACATTAGTCTTGGAACTGAATTTCGATGGTCATTTTCCGGTGAACTTTTTCCAGCGACCAATCTCTACTTCACTGCCGCGACGTATCAAAACCACCACTTCCCCTGCATCTTAGCCTATTCTTCAATCCAAAGGCACTTATTTCTTCTTGGCAAGACGCTGAAATTCCTTTGCTTAGCGTCTGCCAAAAAGAACCGTGTGCCTTTGGGGTCGGACAGCCACCACCCGGCATCCTCCAGTGGCTCGAATCAGTTTCAAGCACGCTTGTAGGGTATTACCTTCATTCCCTCACTAATTTTTTATTTTTAATAGTGATAGGTTTAGTTTGCAACTTTGATTTCTCTTTTGGTCAATTGCTGTTAATTAGAGTGTCGAATTAGTATGTATGTTGATTATTTATCTCTGTTTATCTTAGTTGTTTATCATATTATTATCAACCAACAAGATTGGTTGAATCGTTGTTTAATTAGTTGTTTGTTTAGTTGTTGTTAATCATTCTATTAGTTTAACGTTTCTCGTTTAACTTTTATTTGTTATCTCAATCGTTTCATGTTAGTTTGCACAAATCGAATTAATTTCAATCTATTTGGTTTGAATACTTAGTTCGGTTATCTTTTAAGTCTCGTTTCTGTTGTATCAATCCATTGTTTGGTTAGTTTGAAGGTTTGAGTTTTGAATTCAACTACTTGTTGATAAAGTCAGAGCGTACTTGAGTGTAGGGTCCATGTTTAGTTTCTTTCACTGTTGCGGACTGTTCGAGTATAACACTTTAAAAATCTGTCCACAGTTGGTAAAGAAACTGTCCTTTAGACAGATTGAACTGTTGAGACAGATTTTTGGTGGAAAATCTATCCTTTGGATAGGTTTTCAATAATAATTGAATGTCACCCTCTCCTATAAAAGGAGAGGTCTTTCTTTCAATTAAAAAGCAGATTTTTGAACACTTTTAACACAGGGTCTGAACATCCTTTACACTCTATTATACTTTCATACATCTTTAGAATGGCTTGAACTCACAAAAACTTTTAAAAAAATCAACACCTAAACACATAAAGAGTAAGCTGAAAACTAATCACTAGTTTTAATGAGATTTCTGGGCTGTTTTAGAACGGATTTACTGTTGTTTCGTTGTTGTTTCTGCTGTCGTTGTGCTGATTTTCTGCTCGTTCACGGCTAAATTTTATTTTTTGTTGCAAATCAGGTAACTCTTAAACCATTATTTTACAGATTCATGAAGATAATGAGAAGGTTTTCTTTTGAACTTGTTTGTTCAATGTGGAGCACGCTTTGATCAGATTCTGTTCGGCAAGAATGGAACTTGTGGATGTTATGATTGTATATCAAGCTCGATAATGTGGGCATATTTCATCGTAGTCTTTGAATACTAATTTATGAACTTATTATCATTAGTTTATATTGATTTGGTTGTAGTTTGGATAAATGCTTAAATAATTGTGTTTGAAGTACATTTAGGTCCTTAATCAATAGGTTGTTGCTCATTAGTGTCCAGATTCCATAAGCAGGCTAATATGCATTTTATTTCACCTCTTCTTAGTTACATATACATATTATTGTTCATAGAATTTTGTTTAGTCATTACATGATGTTAGCAAGTTTCACTAATTACTGATTGTTCTATTAGTTTTGATCATTTTGACATTTGTTAATTACATAAGCAAGTAAAGAACGTAATAGATTTGAAGTAGGAAATTAATACATGGATAGCTAAAGCTGAACAATAAAATATGGGCCAAAATAAAACAAATTCAGCTCCCAACAAAATTAATCAACTGCCCAATGGCTATTTAATATCAAATGGATGACAATGTCTAGCTCAAAATAACCAAGATGGGCCAGCAGCTCAATTGTAAATAGGTGGCCCATTTCCTTTTAATTTAGCCAATATCAATGAGAGTAGACCTATTTTCTTTTGATAACAAGGCTGCCCATTCTTTAAAATAACAAGCTGGCCCAACTTTTTTTATATTTTTATTTATTCAAATAACCTAAATAAAAATCAGATTTTTCTTTTATTAAAATAACTTTACAACTTAGTTTTCTTAGTAATTAATTTAAACGCTATGCAATTAGTAGGCGTGCTTTAACTTCACGAAATGCTTGCGTGGCGTGATGTTTAACATTCAATAAATTAATTCAATAATCTCATACCACACCCATTAGTTTTAGTTAATTTTTAATTTAGTTAATCATTTGCTAAAATTGTGGATTCTCTTGCGTAGCGCGATAGTTGACTTTTAAATTTTCAAGAGCTAATTTTTTCAAATGTAGTAACTTTTAAAAGGTATTATAAATAATTGATTGCCATGATTCTGGATTCGCTTGCGAGGCGCAATTATGATAAGTTAATTAATTTTGTTATTCGGTCACGCATTCGCTTGTGTAGCGTGGTTATGAAAACGTAATATTATCAAAATTATTTTGTTTAGTAATTCTAAGAATCAAGAAATAAGAGCGGATAGGTGAAACATGAAAATCATATAAATCACAGTTTGTCCATAATTAATTAAAGCCAAGTTTAAGTCAAGAAAGCGACCGTGCTAGAACCACGAGACTCGGAGAATGCCTTACACCTTTTCCCCAATCAACAGGATTCCTTACCCGAATTTTATTTTCGCGGACCAATAAAAATAAAGTTAAAATCTTCCTTTGACTAGGGATTCAAATAGAAGATGACTTGGAACACCCAAAAATCAATTCCAAGTGACGACTCTGTAAATAAATAATCCCTACTCAAATTTATCACTTTAACTGGAAAAACTCTTTAACCCACACAACCCATAACACACATATCTTCTTTTGGGAGGTAAAAAGGGGTGTGACAGTAAGAATGTATGATCTCAAAGAAGGTTCCTCAGTAGCAGCATGAGAAACGTTTTCAGAAGGTTTTGAAGAAGAAGGTGCTTCTTTTCTAGGAAAAAACTTTGAAATCTTTGCCTTTTTTATAAGAAACAAGGAAAAGAAATTATTGATAAGGAAAGCTTTGAGGTTAGCAGTTAGAAAACCAGAAGATGAAGAAGGCGAAATTGTCTTAGAACACAAAAAAGATTTTGAGTGTAAAAGTTCAAATAGATGATATGAAGGGTATTTCTAGGTTTCTCAAACGGCAGTTCATTTCCCAAAGTAGCTGACAGTCAACTGACACACACATTTAATGCCTTGTAACTGGACCGACGGGATGTTTCGATATCGGCTTGTCGCTTACGTCAAAGTCGGGTGTCTCAGTGATCGTTCGTCGCTTACGTCATGGCTCATTGAGACGGGATTTGGAAATTCATATCGTTTCTCGTCATCTTCTCTCCGAAAAACGAGGGGACTATCTGTATACGGTCAAAACCGGGCTGGCCCCTTGTGTGAATAATCGAGAGTGGAATATGATAGGTTAAGGTTCGACCTCGAATCATATCGAACCGAGGTTCCAGGTTATATCGTCAAGCTCGAGACCTCGGGACCGAACAAAATCGAAATCAGGCGAGATCGAGGGAAATTTGACAAGCCGAATAATAGAAGGACGAAATATCCGTGATCGGGCGTAGATCGTGGCGGAGATCTCGGCATGTATTAGGGATAGGCAGATTAATTAGCTAATCATGAGATTTCTTACCTCGTATAGATCTGTATCAAGAGTAGGACTCCTCTACAATATAAAGGAGGTCTGATCATTTATAAAACACATCACATATATGCAACATAAAGCAATATACTGTCACTTTTTAGCTTTTATTATCTTGTTACTCTGTTCATACATCAGTTGAAATATCTTTTTGTTCAAGGGTGATCGAACTCGAGGGCCAAGGCTATTCGATTTGTGTGGTTTGTATTTATTCTTTGTCATCAATTTTAATATTAATCTATTCTCTTAATTTGTACCATGTTATATCATGTATCTTTAAAATCGCGTATAAATTCAATTGTTATCCGATTTTAGGGTAAACAAAGTGTTTAATTGATTTGTAAATATAAGGGGTAATTACTCCTATATTCCAAAGATCTTTTGATTAATTTTTTATCATAAAATTAAACGGATTTTAGATTGGCTACAAATTCCATCTAATCAACAACAAAGTTTATCGGAGATACATATGGAAGTAGTTATCTTGTTGAAGTAAAATACTCACTGGTCACTCCTTTTCTAATAGAAATACATTAAACCCCGTTTTTTCAAAATTATAAAACTCTAATCTTAGACTTTTAATTGACATCTTTCATCTAATCTAAGGTATAGGGTTTTCATAATTTCCTTGAGAGAGTCCCCTATACGATGGAAAACCATCACTCATCATCTCCTCCTACAAACAATGCTAATATTTCTAAAGGAAATTTAACTGATAAAAAACCTATAAATGAGCTTCCAGTTACTGCAGTTCTTAGCAACAATAACAAAAATGGTGAAATTACTTCTGCTGAAGAAATTGATGCTTATATCAATAGTTTCTCTCCCGGTTATCGTTTTAAACCTACGGATTCTGAGCTCGTTACATATTATCTGAAGAGGAAGTTGGATAACGTGCCTTTGTATCCAAACAGGATTTATGAAATCAATATTTATAAGTACAACCCTGAGTTGATTGCTGGTATGTATGTAATTAATTTTTAATAACATGTTGGAACATTTTTATTTTTTTTAATATTTTGATTTAAGATGACTAGGGTTTAAGGGTTTAAGATTTTTATGTGGTTTTGCTTCTTGTGTATATAAGTATCCAGCGTGTCTTATGCTCATGTGATTGTTTAATTATATTCAATCTTGTTTTAGAATTGGTGTAAGTTAACTTAGGGTTTTGGGGTTTGGATTGGCATAGGCTTCCAAGTGATCGAGTTTTGTTCTACACACCAAATATTGCTTTCCTTTTATATAGTTATCTCTATTAACTAATACCTTTATCTTGCTTTTCTTTGACTGTGATGGTATATCGATCAACATTATCTTTTAGGTGATATGGTAGTATTAAATCAGTTTATGTTAATAGTATATAATACTAAAAGTTAAATAACTCACATCTAAAACTAAGAAAATTGAGTGTTACACTACTTGGAGACATGTTAATCTACATTCTACCTAGAGGTGTAACGTTCTAATAAGAAGTGTAAATTTGTAATGTTCAATTATGTTATCAATAGATCTGACGATATCTTATCACTTAAGAAATAACTATAAATAACCGTCCTAGAATATGATATTAGTAAGCTCGAAATTAAATCTATGATCCATTACAACATCTTAAACTATATTGATAGCGTAACTAGTGTATATAAACTAAATCCTTTGTTATATTTAATCTTTTTTGCAGCAAATGTTAAGCCCACAACTGAAGAAAAAGAATGGTATGTGTTGACACCAAGAGATCGTAAGTACAAAAATGGAAACAGACCAAACAGAGCTGCTGGTGATGGATACTGGAAAGCTACTGGAGCTGATAAACAAATCAAGGATAATAAAAATGTGATAATTGGATTAAAAAAGTCTTTAGTTTACTACATTGGAAAGCCTCCAAAAGGAGACAAGACAAATTGGATTATGCACGAGTATAGAGTCCCTGACAATCCAAATTTAGCTGAAAGAGACTTTAATGACTGGAAGGTAACTATATGTTCTTACTTTCTATATTTCTACTCCTAATCTAATTATTTGGTTCCGAGAAAAACTTGCCTCTTATAATAAATGATTGTTAATTCTGTTATATAAGTATGTTATTATAGAGAGGTCTGACTCTAATTGCCATAGGTCAACTAGATGTCATAAACATTGAACTCTATCTTTATTATTTCATTGTTTTCCTATTTTTATTTTGTTTGCTTAAAAGTTCTTTATTTCTTTTTCTTTTTTCTTCTTATAAATTGTTTTGTATCCTAATTAACATTGTTATGTCACTTGTTTTCTCTTCTTCTTCTTCTTCTTCAAATTTTGTAGTTGGATGAATGGGTATTGTGCAGGATCTACAAGAAATCAGATAGGGATAACACCATGTTCACTCAAAGAAAGAGAATTAGGGATGCATATGAAACTAAGACAGGAAGAGGAAATAGAAATGATTCTGATCAAGACTTCAATAATGATGATGGGCAATTTGGTGAGTCCTCTGATGGAAATTTAAGCAATGATTTTGGTAATATTACTTTCGAAGCGGCAAGTCAAGACTCTACCAGACACGACTCCATAAACTGTACTATTCAGGACACATCACATTCCAACAACCGCGTACCGATATTTTACCCACAAGTTCCCACTAGATTTGGTAACTTCCCTAAAAGTTGTGTGCCTGAATTGTGTGACATGCCATGGTCAACAACAACTAGACCATATGACTACCAAAGTTGTGTACCAGGATTCAATGAAGGTTTTGTGACATATGATAAATTTCACTACCTCCCTTCACCTATGAAGATTGAACCAATCTCTTCTATGATGGCTAGTAGCAATATAATGGAACAGGATATGAAAAGCAAAGGAGTTGGTGATATTCCTTGCTTTAGTTCATGTATTGGTGGCTATATAGGGCAAGATTATGAGAATATGGGACTTGAAAAATTGGGCAGTGGTGACTACATTGACCAGTATCTTGTGAATTGTGAGATGGAAAATTCTACTATGTATTTACCAGAATATAACATGCAGAATTTGGTGAAAGGTGAGAGTAGTCAATCAAAGACAAGCAGTATTTCTGGAAAATAGAGTTACTAAAATGTGTTACACACGATTACATTTTAATGGATTTTACTAGTAGACTTATATAATATTCGTATATATTAGTTAGATCTAGATTTTAGGAATTATATTAGTTGCTTTAGATGGTAGTTAATATAAATTATTAAGGATGCTTTTCGTTTTTACCCTCTGAATCTTGATATTCTGTATAATATATGTAGTGTTGACTCTTGATGCATCTATATATTATCTATATTCATATTACTTTGATAATTAATTCCATTGTTTACGTTTATGTTTTAGGTGATATGCAGTACTCTACTTTTAACTATGTATATATAGTTATAGAACGTTTAGCTGTCGCTAATATATGTTTGTTTATATATTTGTTTATTGCACTGACCTATATTTTTCCTGAGCCGAGCGGCGTATACTCTATCCTATCCAGACTCACTTGTGAGACGACACTGGGTATGTTATTGTTTGTTGTTGTTGTTTGCATTGGCCTATATTTGTTTCTAAGTGGTAAAATGTAGGCCAGTTTCTCCTTTGTCGTCTTTTCTTATCTTATTTGGCCTTTCTACCTTGTTTATGTGGGGGTAAGGTCTGGATACACTACACTCCCAGTATATGGTCTTAATTATCTTTAATTGATTTTAATTGATTAATACTTTAAAAGTAGTAATTTGTTTGAAGATATTCGATCATATTCATTTTAAAAAGATACGACTTCATCTCAAAACATTTTGTGGTAACAGAAAAATAGAATGAACATTCACAAACTGTCTCAATTGATTATCTTGTATCACAAAAACGAATAGAAGAGTTTGGTTCGAGTTGGACTAAAGGTTAAAGACTTATCAGACTTTCAAACCAAGGGCGGTTTTGCAAAAATGGCCTTTTCTTGGTCTCTCTTTAAATTGTGTCCATTCCTAGCTTAATGGATTACATTTATCTGAAAAAGAAAAAGAAATTACTTTTAAAGGCGGATAGAATTTAAAGATTGGCCTCAGAAAAGGTTACTCGGTGCAAATAATTCCCAAACAAAGATCTATATAATTTGCAGCACCAGTTTCCATTTTCAGTTTCTAATTTTAACGTTTTAAACTTTAAATTAATTTCAAATTGACTTTTGATGAATGAAATAATCAATTATTTGGCCAAACAGCGTCTTAAATTGATGCAAAATTCTAGACATTTTGGAACTTATTTGTAACTATCAAAATAGACTCTCCAACATCAAATATCACCTTTTTCAACGTGTATGTGTATGAGTGAGAGAGAGAACTTTTTTTCAAGTCAAATACGATTATAAAATGATACTCAGCATGTTAAAGTTAAAGTGATAAAATAAAAAAATAAAAAAAGAGGTTGAGCTCTCACACTCACCGACAACAACAAAACGAGAAAATAAAAAATAAATAAAAAAAGTGACGCGGTGCAATTAATTATTGTAAATATCACAACTAGCATGTCTATTCCATATTGTAGAGAAAAGAATAATAAAGAAATGAGACCAAATTATTATACCTTTTAACTTTTTCAGATTTAAACCTTTTAATTTTGACCATGCATTTAGACATAAAAAAATTTAATTTTTCTAAATAAAATTTATAAATTTGAAAACTATGTAAAAAGTTCTATAAGTTACAATAATTAATAATTTAAAATATTACTATATAAAAAATTAAAATCAAAGTATTCTTTCCGATTCCCCATAAGTAATTTTTTAAAACTGTATTTTACGTTTAAATACGAAGATTTGACCACAAAAAATTAGGTGATGATGATTGGAGCCAGCAAGAAAGAAGGAACGAACGTAGTTGGTAGCCAATATGAAGCCACTACGATGAAAAAAATTACTAATTAATCAATGAACACCGAAATTCCATTTGTATACAATAATTATGAGTAATACAAAAAGAATGCAATATGAGGTTTCAAAAATTCATATTATCAAATTAGTTCAATGGCAAGGTTTTCATCTTCTTCATCTAGGTCCAGGTCTTCTCTTCCATACATTGTATTGCTCTTCGTTGCTGCCCTTTTTGTCTTTAAGGTAAGAATTTTAATAAATATTCTTAATTATTTCTCTAATTATCTGATTAAAGATTGTATAATCATCCTTCATTTGCATCTTTAGCTCGCATTGACATGAAAATTAAATTGATATGATAATTCTGATTTTCTTTTTGTACGATTGTGTAAAGTGCATATTTTATCATTGTGTTTTTCTTATAATCGTTTCTATTTTATCGAATGTCCAAACCATGTTTTCTTTTCGATTATAACACACACATCTCATTTCCTCTTCTTCTTTTTTATCATTGAAAATAAACATCCCAATAGATGAAGATTATGCTTAATTAAAACTAGGGATATGATTTCAGTGTGTCCTATCTCTATCTCCCTATGGCATAATTGCATAGTCATGTACGAAGCTGGGATATTGAGTTTATGAATTTTGAATTTCGTTTTTGGTAAGAGGGGAAACCCGCAGCTATTACAACCTCTGTTCTTCAGATGAGCATTCTGTGGTGAGCACTTTGTGCATACTGGATAAACCTTCCATGTATAATAGCTTGCAAATCACATATGGGATGTAAACCGCACTAGGCAAGCCTTGTGCGACAGGCTCAACCAAAAGACATTGAGGAGGGATCTGATCCCAGGTCATCCATATAGATGACTATGGATGACCGCCCTCCAAACCAATTGGACAACCCGACAGATTGTGGGGTTTCAGATCAATTATTATATATTAAGTGAATTTGTTAACAAAAATTAAGATCTTGGTCAAATTATAGCTCCGCCATCGAGAGTTAAAAATTAATCATGTTTTAATTTGTGGAATTAATTACATGAGCAGATAGATGTTATCATATCTCAGACGTTTAGTTCAGCCCGTCGCAACCTGGAGAACACTCCTAATCATATCTTAGTGAAGTCTAAATCCCAAGAAACTGATGACAGGTATACAAATTCTTTCCTTTTTCCTATTTTTATTTGATTTTTTATTTTATTTTCTTACAATACTTAATTGGACCTTATTTTCACATTCCCAATATTGACTAGTATGTGAACCTTTATTTCTAAAACCTTTGAAATAAATTGCAGCTGTAAAGTACTAATAGTTAACACTAGAAAAAAGGTTATGTATTAATTTTTGCATTACTTAATTAATAATAGTGGTTAACAAATTAATACTCCATCCGGTTCATAATACGTGATTTTTGGTTGTTTTCACACAGATTAATAAATTCACCTTTTAACATTAATTAGTAATGATATTGACCATATTAACCTTTACTATCTCTTCACATAAACACTCCTAGCACATACTCTAACACTATTTACTCCAAGGGCAATGTAGGGAAAAAAATAATTAATTCATTCTTAAAATCCGGAAAAAATCACTTATTTTGAACCATAAAAAAAAACTAAAAAATCACTTATTGTGGATCGGAGAGAGTATGTGAGAATTGCTCTGCCATATGTAACAAATTTTACACTAATGAGTTTGACATCAAAAAATTAGAACAAACCAAAGGATTTAACTTATATACACTGATAATGTAAAGTAATTTTACGTTATAAGTTTATCTTAACATGATGTAGCGGGTTTATTTTTCAGGTTACTAACCTCATAATCTATGAAGAATTATATGTAATTATCTTTTAAATGATACGATAATTTTTTGTTTCTCTTGTTTTCTGCATATTTGTCTCTTTTGTCTATAATTATCTATAATTTGTCTCTTACGTATTTTTTCATTTTTTTCAACCGAGAGTCTATTGAAAACAATTTTTTACTCTATTGGAATAGCGGCAAGGTTTGCGGACACATTATCCTCCTAAGATCCCTTACTTATGAGATTTTATGAGATAATTGTTGTTGTTGTTGTTGTTTTCTGCATATTCTTTTAGGTGAGCTGAAAATCTTTTGTTTCTCTTGGTCCGTTTACTATGGCAAGCAACTAAATTAATTATGTATGTATGCAGTATACCTGTAGTATTAGTAAATGGTACATTTCACCGGCATTTTATATTATCATGGGGAGACGATAGAGGAAAGATACATGAAAATGGAGAACTTTTAACACTCTCCTTAGACAAGCAATCTGGATCAGGATTTCAGTCCAAGAAAGAATATCTCTTTGCCAAAATTGATATGAAAATTAAGCTTGTCCCTGGAAATTCAGCTGGCACTGTTACTACTTTTTACGTAAGTGCTCTCTGATATAATGTTTTTACTGCATTTCTTTCTTTTTACTGATGTGATTATGTGTGCTTACTTGAGCTGACGGTTTATCGAAAATAGTCTCTCAACCTGCAAATAAGATAAGGATAAGGTTGCATATTCGGGGGCGGATCTACCGGTGGCGAAGTTAGGAATATTTTCAAGGGTATTTAAACTTGAAAAAAGATTCCCGACAAAGGATGTTCAATATGTGTTATAAACCTTTAAAACATAATATTTTACCTATATACACAGTGCAATTTTTCGACGACGTGTGACCAGGTGGCTTCGTCACTGGATCTACCTTGCGGCTTACCCAGAGGCGGATCCAGGATTTGGGGTTTTCGTGTGCCAAGCAGAAGGAAAAGATGGACATTTGCCACTGGCACCTTGGTGACTTTTTTTATGTGGGCGGCACTTTAAATATATATACTATTTCTTATACATATTTACAGAGTTTTCGCTAAAACTTGCGGGTGGCGTACCACTCTGAATCATATACATAGATCCGCCCTTGGGCCTAGGGGTTCACATGAATCCAGTAGTTTTTGTCCAAACAGTATAAATGTGTTTGAAAAATTCACTAAATATGTATAAATGTTTGAATGTGAACCCAGTTACTATTAAAAATTTACTCGAGGTCGTTGCAGAAACTCATAAACATTAAATCCTAGATCCGTCTCCTGAGTATATCTCACTATCCTCCCCAGACTCCACTTATAAAATTACGCTATGTTTGTTGTTATTGCTCTCTCTAATATACCGTGTTAACGTTTAATTGGTTGAAAAGAAAATTGACAAAAATACTTTATGAATAATGTCACCTTAGTATTTTTTTATTTTTTTTTGTCTTTGTTGCAGCTATCATCACAAGGCAACAAGCATGATGAAATAGATTTTGAATTCTTGGGAAATTCCACAGGAAATCCTTATACTCTTCATACTAATATTTTCAGTCTTGGCCAAGGCAATAGAGAACAACAATTTTTCTTGTGGTTTGATCCTACTGCAGATTACCATACCTATTCAATCCTTTGGAATCCAAAATGTATTATGTAAGTTATTATCACTAACTTTTTTGCTTTTGATTTCTTTTATAGCCTATTTGGTCAATTTTTTTATTTTTTTTCCGGTCAAAAATGCTTTTTTCAAAGTTAAGGTGTTTGGCCTTTTTAAAAGGAAAAAAAAGTGCTTTGAGTATAAGCAGAAGAAGTTTTTCAAAAGCAGCAAAAAAAAAATAACTTCTTCCCAAAAGCATTTTTTTTAAAAGGACTTTTGAAAAAATTACACTTAATAGCCCATTTGGCCAAGCTTCTAAAATCAGTTTATTTTGAAAAATATTTCTCAAAAGTACTTTTGATGATAAGCAGTTTGTGTTTGACCAATTAAGTTGAAAAGCACTTCTAAGCAGCGGTTGGTATTTGACCAAACTTTTTAAAAGTGCTTCTAAGTGTATTTTTTTTTAAAGTATTTTTCAGAAAAGTGCTTTTAAAAGCTAATTTTTTTGCGTCTCCGGAACTGCTTCTGTTTAAACTCAAGAAAAACTTGGCCGAAGAAAAAAAAGTGTTTTTGGTCTTGGAGAAGCTTGGCCAAACGTGCTATTAGAAGTACTTTTTAAGAGCTAGATTAAATACTAATTGTTGCTCAAAAGTATTTTTTTTAAAATTAGTTAGTCAAACACAAATTATTTATCACTAAAAATACTTTTCAAAATAAATTAATTTTAAAAGTTTGGTCAAACATACTATTAAATATGTTAGAGTAGTTTGATGTAGAAAAATTTGATCTTGACCCCTTTTTTGAGTACTTTGGCCAATTAAATTGCAATTAGTATCTTAATTTCCAAGATTCTTTAATGGGACTTTTCCTCATTTATTCTACTTATTTTTTTTCGATGTAGATTCTATGTTGATGGTACACCAATTAGGGAGTTCAAAAATGCAGAAAAGATTGGTGTTCCATTTCCGAAATACCAACCAATGAGACTATATTCAAGTCTATGGAATGCAGATGATTGGGCTACTCAAGGTGGTCGTGTTAAAACTAACTGGAAATTAGCACCTTTTATTGCTTCTTACCAAAATTTTACTTATGAAGCCTGCATTTATTCAAGATTAACTAGTTCGTCTTCCTGCAATATCAACTCTTCTCCTTTTGGTGACAACGCGTGGCTAACGCACGAATTGGATCGAAGAAGTCGAGCAAAAATGAAAACTTTGCAAAAAAAACATATGATTTATGATTATTGTAAGGATAAATGGAGGTTTCCTAAAGGACCTGCGCCTGAATGCAAGCTTCAATAACAATGTAGGAAAATTATTACTTGTTCATTATGTATAAGGTTTCACATATCTTGTATTTTGGGATTTTACTACTTGCTTCTTCTTCTTTTTTTACAGTTTTTTCTATTTTAAGTTATGATTTTGTAGTTCTCTATGATGAATCCTACAGGAGCCTGTTGTATATTTTCATTAATTAATTGAGAATTATAATTTAAATTTCATTAGTCAAGAGTTTGTCGACTTTTTTTATTGCATTTGCTTTTAGAGGCGGAGTCATGATTTGAAGCTAATGGATACGGGATTTTATTCCTTCTAAGTTACTGGGTTCTAATTTAATAATTCTTAAATATTTAAATGCAAATATAGAGTTTGGATCAAAATTATTGGGTTCTGCTGAACCCGCGTTCGAAGCTCTAGCTTCGCCCCTGTTTGCTTTAATGGTTCTAAATAGCTTGACTCAAGAAATAGATTAAATTAAATTATGTATCCATTATGATCAGATTAATAAGTATCAATCTTCATACCTAATTGTAATATTTTTCTTCTTCTTTTTTTAATATATTTTTACCCCTTAATTCAAATTCCTGGGAGGAGGAGAGAACATTTTGGTCCCCTTCAGAAATGACTAGCCACTCTAAAGTGACGATATTTAGATTAGCTAATGTGTCCTGAATTTTAGTTTTTCAATTCAATTTTCAGGACATGTCCTAAATTATCTTGATTACGATTTTAGTTCGAATTATCAAGACAAGATAAGTACTTGCTAATCTCTAAATAGCAGTCTTAAGAATATTTGTTTGTGTACTTCCCCCAAACATAAATGTTATTGGGCCATTGGGCCTAGACTATGGTGCGTAAATGTTATCTGGGGTTGAATATTGAAGAATTAACCCAAATAGCCGGTCATCCAACCACTTAAACTAAAAATATCAGTGAATATATAATATGTACATAACTTATGTATTATATGTATATAATTATGTATAATAAATATATAATCTTTGTATATGACTAAGAAAAAAATAATGAATATGACCGGCTATTTAAGTAAAGATCCATTAAATATTTCATAAGCCCAATCCACCTAATTAAGAAATAATGTTCAATCTTATTTACTTCATTTATTTCATTATTTGATGTTTGAGTTGAACTTTTAAACAGTCAACATACTAATGGGTATATCTCGGCAAAAGAAAAATACTCATGGTTATATCAGTTAGACAAAAAGACATTTCCCTGAAATGTCACGTCAATGATTTCTATAAATACGTTCGAATTATATGGAAAATTCAACTTTACAATCTAATTAATTCAGAGAAGTTACGTAAACTTTTATCATGTGCGAAGAAATATATCAAAAGAACTTGACGAATTTACATATTGAAAAAATTATCCTTCACTCTCAGAACCAATTTGCTGTTTCCTTCACAACTATTGTATCAGAAACAGTTCATAAACATTGCAGCGACTTGTGTCTCTTTATGTGGAAAAAGGTCCAACTTTGTTCTTTAGAAATTACGTAATTTTGCTATTCGTAACATTTTTGGTTCACTCGTACTCTTATAATCAGCAAATTATCTAGTATTTGTCCTTGTCATTAACTGTATACGGTCAGAACGGGCCTGCCCTTTTTATGACTAATCAAAAGTTGGATCATGATAGGTCACGGTTCGTCCTCGTGTTATATCGAACCTCAACGCGAAGTTAGATTGCTCAGCCCGTAATTCAGAGACCGATCAAGGTCGAGATCAGCCAAGATCGAGACCAAGCAGAACGGAGATCGAGCGAGACCGGTGGAAGTTTATCTAGTCAAGCAACGGTAAGCCGAAATATCCGTAATCAAGCAAGGATCACGGCGGAAATTTCGGCATGTATCAAGATGGGGCTGATTAATTAACCAATCATGTGATTTCTTACTATATTTAGAGTTGTACCATAAGTAAGACTCCCCTATTATATAAAAGGGGTTTAATCGTTTGTAAAGGCATCATATTCACGCAATACAAAGCAACATACTACTCTTTTCTTTAAATTCTCAATACTCTGTTACTCTGCTCATATCTCATTTGCTATTTCATTTGGTTCGAGGGTAACTTAACTCGAGGGTCAAAGTTGCACATCTCATTTGGTTTGCTTTTATTTTTCGTTACAATCAATTTCAATATAAATTTGCATATTTTCAAAGTTTGTGCCAAGTAAAATCATGTGTCCTTAGAACCACATATAAATTAAATTGTTATCCGTTTTTAGGGTAAACAGTTTGGCGTCCACCGTGGGGCTAAGGATAATAGTGATTGCATGGTACTAACTTTCGTAACACACATTATTTTATACTTGTTTCTTATGAGTATCTTTGATTTCAAGATCAGCATGTTAAACTCTCAAGCAGCACCCACATACATAGACAACGGCCTTGGTTTCCACGGCGAAAACGACAACGTAGCCGCCCCAGGGAACGAAGTACCTCCAGTTGACCTAGATAGAGTCACGCCCGTAGACCCAATCGACGTTAGTTCCCATATGGCCATTAATGCAAATTTGGTCGTCTACCACAAGAGTTGCATCCGCAGAGACGTTTGATCAGCCGGTCAGAGCGCACAGGGCGGCGAAGAAGGCGGGATCAGACTTCGAGTGATATTGAAAATTTTACAGGCTCAACAAGCTGCAATAGCACAACTCCAAAACCAGAACCATGTACCGAGCAGGGTCGAGCCCGAACCATCGCATGAAGTATTTCATAGGGTCGAAGCGGTGTCAAGAAGATCAAACGGAAATGAATTAGGGACTGACCCCGCAACCATAAGGATGCTCGAGGTGCTGACAAAGGGAGTTGAATCGGAGAAGAAAATTGAAGCAAATGACAAGAAGGTGGAAACCAATAACTCCAAGGTTGATCAAATTTTGGGGGCACCATCGATTTTGAAGGGTTTGGATTCAAAGAAGTTCGTGCAAAAGCCCTTCCCCCCGAGCGCGACTCCCGAACCCATTCCCAAGAAGTTCCGCATGCCAGAAATTCCCAAGTATAATGGAACGATCGACCCTAATGAGCATGTCACTTCTTACACGTGTGCGATTAAGGGGAATGATCTGGAGGACGATGAGATCGAGTCCATATTATTGAAGAAATCTGGGGTATGGTACCATAATTTGCCACCCAGCTCTATTGATTCTTTTTCCATGCTCGTAGATTCCTTCGTCAAAGCACACGGGGGAGCTATAAAGGTCGAAACTAGGAATTTGGACCCCTTCAAGGTAAAGTAGAAAGATAACGAGATGCTTAGAGATTTTGTGTCTCGGTTCCAAATAGAACGTATGGATCTACCACCGGTCGCTGATGATTGGTCTGTACAGGCCTTCACTCAAGGATTAAACGTACGAAGCTCAGTGGCTTCACATCAATTAAAGCAGAACTTGATTGAATACCCAGCTATTACCTGGGCCGATGTGCATAATCGGTATCTGTCAAAGATTAGGGTTGAAGACGACCAGCTGGGGACTCCTTCCTGGTCCGTTTATCCTATCAGACCCGTCGACAGAGTCAAAAGAGACATCGAACGGGAACCACGGTCAAACAGGGATATTTACCAGCCATGTAATGGAGATCGAAGAAAAAACGGACCTCTATGCAACCTCATTCGAAGTGGAAGGAGAAATGATCTAGGTCAAAGCTCTCGAGGGCTCATGAGAAAGAATGGTTTCGACAGGAATGTTGAGCCCAAAAAGCACCACGACTGCCAGAATACAACTTCAACGTTGATACATCCGCTCTCGTATCAGCCATCGAACGTATCAAAGATACTAGATGGGCTCGACCTCTGCAACCCGATCCAGCCCAAAGAAATCCTAACCAAATGTGCAAGTACCATGGCACTCATGGCTATAGAACAGAAGATTGCAGACAGCTAAGAGAGGAAGTAGCTCGGTTGTTCAATGAGGGGCACCTTCGGGAATTCTTAAGCGATCAGGCCAAGAATCACTTCAAAAACAGTGATTCAAATAGATAGAACGAGCAAGAAAATCCACAACACTTAATTCACATGATTGTTGGAGGGGTTGATATTCCTCAAGGACCAATGTGATAACGCACCATAGTGTCGATCACAAGGGAGAAGAGAACTCGGGATTACGTGCGGCACCTTGTCTTTTAATGACGAGGATGCAAAAGGGATCGTGCAACCTCATAACGACGCTCTGGTAATATCTGTACTTATGAATAGGACTCAAGTTAAACGTGTTTTAATTGATCGAGGTAGCTCGGCCAACATCATTCGATTGAGGGTTGTAGAACAACTCGTCTTGCAGGATTAGGTGGTGCACGTGGCCCGAGTATTAAACGACTTCAACATGGCATGTAAAACCACCAAAATCGAGATAACTTTGCCAGTGAACGTGGCTGGGACCATCCAAGAGAAAAAGTTCCATGTGTCGAGGGCGATATGAGGTATAATGTCCTATTCGGGAGGCCGTGAATCCACAACATGAGGGCAGTGCCCTCGAACCTTCACCAGGTTCTAAAGTTCCCAACACGAGAGGGAGTCAAAAAAATCTATGGAGAACAACCTGCCGCCAAGGAAATATTTGCTGCCGATGAAGCGATACTGGTATCGGCACTCTCATCGACGAAAGGGTCAACTCGAAAGGAAAATATGAGGCCAAATAGCAACCAGAAACACCAGCCTCGACCCAATCAGAAAAGCATGGGACTGGCGATGATGATGACTATAGAGTCCCTCGATCCTTCATAGTCCCCGATGATTCTGACGCCACCAAGTAGACGGTCGAAGAGCTGGAACAAATCACACTGAACAAACATCAGCTCAAACGAAAGGTGAAAACTTAATTCAATTCCTTAAAACTAACATGAATTTATTTTCTTAGTCCCATCTCGATATGACAGGGATCCCACCAGAAATCACCACTCATAAACTAAGCCTGGATCCGAAGTCTTATCCGGTGAAGCAAAAAGAAGACCCCAGTCTGAGGTCAAACATTCTCTCATCAAAGACGAGGTAACCAAACTTCTTAAAATAGGATCCATTCGGGAAGTAAAATATCTCGAATGGTTAGAAAACGTAGTAGTAGTCCCTAAGAAGGGAAACAAACTTAGGATGTGTCTAGATTACAAAGATCTAAATAAAACATGCCCCAAGGATTCTTTTCCTTTGCCTAATATTGATCACATGATCGATTCCACGACCGACCACAAGATCCTTAGTTTTCTCAATGCCTATTCCGAGTACAACCAAATACAAATGAACCCGAAATATCATGAAAAGACCTCGTTCATCACTAAGTATGGCACTTACTGCTATAATGTAATGCCATTCGAATTAAAAAAAATGCTGGGGCAACTTATCAACGCCTAGTAAACGTCATTCGAATAACAAATAGGAAAATCAATAAAGGTTTATATTGATGACATGCTAGTTAAGTCCGTGCGAGCAGAGGACTATTTGAAGCAGTTGCAGGAAACTTTCAGTATACTGAAAAAATACAACATGAATCTCAAACCAGAAAAAATGTGTGTTCGGGGTCAGCTCTGGCAAGTTTCTCGGCCTCATGGTATCCAACCGAGGAATCGAGATCAACCCCGACAAAATCAAAGCTATCGAGGACATCACGGTAGTAGACAACATAAAGGTCGTGCAGAGGTTAACGGGACGCATAGCCGCCATGGGGTGATTCATCTCGAGGTCCTCCGACAAGAGTCATCGAATCTTCTCGTTAATGAAGAAGAAGAATAACTTCACGTGAACTCCAGAATGCCAACAGGCCTTGGAGGAGCTAAAATGGTACTTATCGAGCCCGCCGCTTCTTCACACGTCGAGGGAAGGCGAACAACTTTACTTGTATTTAGCAGTATCGGAGATAGCGTATGTAGATTCTTGGTCCGAAAAGAACAAGGTACGCAATTCCATATCTATTTTGTTAGCTGGACCGTAGGTGAGGCCGAAACTAGATATCCCCATCTAGAACAATTGGCGCTCTCTTTGATAGGCGCCTCTAGGAAGCTAAAACCTTACTTTCAATGTCATCTCATATGTGTTGTAACAACTTATCCACTTCGAAATATTCTGCATAAACCCAGACTTTCGGGACGGTTGGCCAAATGGGCCATGGAAATCAGCGGGTACGATATTGAATATCGACCCCGAACAGCCATCAAGTCTCAAATCTTGGCTGACTTCACGACGGCCCTAGCACCCGAATTTAAAAGATAATTGTTAGTAAACTCGGATACATCTTCAGAAATATGGACCCTCTTTACGGATGGTGATTCGAGCGCAAAGGGGTCCGGACTCAGCATCGTGCTGAAACCACTCACAGGTAACGTAGTTAGACAATCTATCAGAACTGTAAAATTGACTAACAATGAGTCCGAATATGAGGCCATGATTGCAGGTCTCGAATTAGCCAAAGGCTTGAGAGCGGAGGTGATCGAGACTAAATGCGACTCCCTCATCATGGTGAACCAGGTCAGCGGAACCTTTGAAGTTCGAGAAGAACGAATGCAATGATACCTGGATAAGCTACAGGTAACTCTACTCCGATTCAAGGAATGAACTTTGCAACATGTGCCTCGAGATTAGAATAGTGAGGTCGATGCCCTCGCAAACCTAGGGTCATTGGTCGAAGAAAACGAACTCAATTCGGGGGTTATCGTACAACTCATGAGATCGGTGGTTGAAGAAGGCCACGCCGAGATAAACTCCACAAGTTTGACCTGGGATTGGAGAAAAAATACATAGAATATTTGAAGAATGGGAAGCTCCCCTCAGATCCAAAAGAATGGAGAGTCCCGCACAGAAAGGTAGCACGATTCACCTTGTTCGAAGACGGAACCTTGTTCAAAAGGATGTTCGATGGTCTATTATCGATATGTTTGGGACCAGGAGATACTGAATATGTTCTAAGGGAAGTCCACGAGGGCACTTGCGAAAATCATTCTGGTGTCGAATCATTGGTCCACAAAGTGATCAGAGCCGGATACTACTGGATCAACATGGAGAAAGATGCAAAAGGGTTTGTTCGAAAATGCGACAAGTTCCAAAGGCATGTGCCAATGATTCATCAACCCGGAGAACTACTCCATTCGGGATGCCTTCCTAAATCGTATGCGATAATGGAAAGAAGTTCATCGACAACAAGGTAACTAAATTTCTCGAGGATCATAGTATCAAAAGAATCCTATCAACACCTTATCATCCCAGCGGAAACGGACAAGCCGAATGGACCAACAAAATCATCATCCAAAATCTTAAGAAGATACTAAGCAATGCCAAAGGAAAGTGGAAGGAAATCTTACCCGAGGTTCTTTGGGAAAACCGTACAACATAGAAGTCTAGTACCAGAGCTACCCCCCTCTCATTAGTTTTGGCGCTGAATCTCTAATACCGGTCGAGGTCGTAGAACCTAGTATCAGGTTCTAATATGCAAAAGAAGAGTCAAATAACAAGGCCATGAATACAAGCCTAGAATTATTGGATGAAAGACGCAAAGCCGCGATTGGCCGCCCAAAAACAACGAATCAAGAGATAATACAATCGAAGAACCAATCTTTTATATTTTAGCATCTAAGGTACATATTACACCTAAAACGATATTACTGCTAAGGTACGACCCCTTTCTATTTTCACTTTGTTTTAGACTAACACTTGCAGGTAGTCAACAAGAATCGACGATGGACTTTTCAGCGAAGAGAATGAAGTCTTTAGGTCTGAAAGCACGTATTTCACTCTTTTTCCCTTAGACCGGTTTTGTCCCAAATGGGTTTTTCGGCGAGGTTTTTAATGAGGTAACAATGAATCGTGCTAACTTAGAATCAAGATCGATTACGAACTGGCATCGAAGATCAATTCAACAATATCTGAGGTTCCTCTGCAATCAACCTCGAATACTGGGGGGCTACCCTCGGATATACATTATCTTCGAATATCAACTCTAGCGAGGAAACTGCATCATGAAGGAAGGTCTCGATAGCTACCCTCGGAGATACATTATCTTCGAATATCAACTCTAGCGAGGAAACTGCATCATGAAGGAAGGTCTCGATAGATAGGGTTTATTGTAAGGGCCAAACGGCCAGAACGAACCGTGCCTACCTAAATTGTTCGAGCCCTGGTGTAGACATGTACGCATGTATGACTATTTTGATCAAAACTAAAGAGAAGTACTTTCCTTGCAAACATCTAATGTTTAAAATATTTTCCTCCTTACATCTCTTAAAGAGATTTGTACTATAACTAGCCTAAGGGCAATACCTAACCAAAACACGAACGACCGCTCCCTCACTCGAGGACTGCCGTTCAACTTCAACAGCCTAATTTATTGGGCCTCGGGGACAAAAGACCTAATAGGCAACTCCCAAATCTCTAAAGGACATGGCCACCCCACTCGGGGACTATTATCTCGGCAAGCCTGGACAAAATAGGAATACAAGCTCACTGGGCAGATCTCGAACTAAAGGGCTAGAACCAATTTAACACGGCTCGGAGACGTCTGAAATCCGTAACAAAAATAGGCCTTCAAAAAAGAAAAAATTGTTTCACAACCGAATCTAAAAGGCTACCCTCAGTAAAGTCACAAATTTAAGACATCTTCGGGAAAACATTGATAATATCAAACCCCAAAAAATCTAATAAAGGCAAGGGCTGTTTGGACCCTTGAACAAAACCTTATTGTCTCATGCTAAGGCATTTCAAACTTTGTGATTACGAATAACAAAGTAAAGGAAAAAGATTAAGAACCGAAAGGGAAAAGAAAGCCTTATATTTATATATAGAATGATTTTCTTTACAAAGTCCAAATCGGCCTAGTCCAAAAAATTTACAACAGCCCAAAACGGCCTCAAAAAAAGTACACAAAGAAGAAACAAAAATAAGAGGCTTGGTCTCCATTAGAGGCAGCATATTCTTCCTCGAGGTCTTCCCCATCTTCAAATTTACTCTGGCTATCGGAGTCTTCCTCAGGGAAGGCTAGCTTCTGAGCCTGGATTTTTTCTAGTTGGGCATTCGCGACCTCGACCATGATGTCGAAATCCTGGGCTTGAGCCAGTGGTGGAGCTAGGATATTCATTAAGGAGAGTCAAAATATAAAGAAACAAACTCACCAAGAAGTTAAGGGGTGTCATTATATAGTATATATACATATTTTAAAAATAACTACCGAGTTATACAGTGTAATATTCCGGCGAAAGTGTGTCGGTTGACACCTCTTTGGTGTATGTGGCTCCGCCACTAGCTTGAGCGTCTTCGAGGGCTTCCCTCCGAGCTTGCCATTTTTCATGATCTATCATGAACCTAGCCTTGGTATGAATAGCCTCGACGTTGACCTTGAATTGGGACAGCTTTTCATCAGCTTTAATACCAGCCACGGCCACCTCAGATTTAGCCATCTCGAGCTCGTTGGCGGACGAATCCAGCTTAGACTGAAGCTCCTTGATCTTGTCGTCCTGCACCGAGATTTTCTCTTTTGCAGCTTGAAGCTGAGTCTCGGCCGAATCCAATTTTGCTTGGTCGGTCTCCTTTTTCAAGGCCAAGATATCTATGTTCTTCTTGAACGCTTCAGCCTCGGCCCGTATCTCGTCCACCTGCTTATTGAGCCGTCCGATCTGCTCAAGCCTCTATCGGACCTGCAGAATCGGATCGTTAGTCATTATATCCAACTCATCTTAACTATCATGAAGTATTTGGAATACCTGCTCAGCAATATCAGTGTGCTCGTCCCGAGCCACAACCAAATCTGCCCGAATCCTCTCACTGAGGAGCCTATAGGTGTCGCTTTTCTCGGTAAGGCCCTGAACCTCAGCCTTGTGCTCCTTTCGAATTATGAGGAAGGCTTCGTGGTGAAACACTGAAGCCTGCAAGTAAGGAAGAAGATGTTATAATAATCTACAATTCTAAGTATAAAAGAAATAAGGAAGAAACTCCCGAAGATTACCCGATCCAGAGCGCGTTGAGCCTCATTGAACAGGCAAGAAGCCCCCACAGAATTCATCACGGATTGGTACTCCTCGGTCACCTAGCCTCTCAGATAGCTGGAAATTCTAACTAGGGGAGAGAAGACTCGAGCATCCTCCAGGACAGTAAGCACTAAGTGCCGTTTGCGGCTTGGTTTAGTGCTCAGAGCCAAAAATTGGTCCACCAGTCTCGAGCTCAATGAAGATCCAGTAGCGCCCGACGATGATATTTTCTTCGACACCAGTAAATCACCGATTCTAGTGACATCCCTGGAAGCAGCAACTTCGATTCCGTTGAAGAAACCATGGATATCGATCCAGTGACTTTCCAGCATATAGGCCTCTTGGATCATAGTATCCGAAATTTGGGGGGATCCCGAAATATCAACCACCCCAAGCTCGTCCCTAGGGACCTCTTTCGTTGCTTGGGAAGCCTCACCTCTGGTCTCTCTATCTACCGACTTAGCTGGGGACGGGGTGGCCTCTGCTCTTTCAGAATTAGGCACCTCGACCGAAGCTCCATCATCAACCGCCTCCAGTTCGGAGGGATTTTGAATTGATGCAGTAGCCCGCACACGGGCCACCGTATTGGAGTTGTCTTCTTCTTCCTCGAATCCATCCTTTAATCGGCAAATTGAGTCCGAGGACATAACACCATCATCCACATTAGGCATATAAGTCTTCCTCGCCGGTTTTTTCTTTTTCGAGCCTAGGGGACTCGGAGCCTTTTTTCTCTTTTTCTCCTTGGCCAGCTTTGGAGATGATGGCTGGGGAAGGACCTCTTCGCCATCGGAAGGGGGTCTCATTGCAACATCCTTTTCGAGACATGCAAAAGAAAAAGAGATAATTTAGTTCAAGAAAAGACCCGAACAATAAACAATCTGAGGCAGAAATTTACTATGGTGACGGGCCTCTCATCGACCCTTTAATAACTCCATCCAGGCACGTTCGGAGTAGGGTCTCTGAGACACCAGGGCTTCGACCATTTGCTTCAATTCCGGAACTGGGTCCGGTATCTGGGCCACAACTGCAACACCAAAACAGAGATAAGGAAAGATGAAAGGAAATGAAACGACAAATCAAATGTTCAAGGTAAAAGATGAAAGGAAATGAAACGACAAATCAAATGTTCAAAGTAAAAGTGCTTACGTTTCATGTTCCATTTCTCATGGAATGGCATGTCTTCAACGAGGATTAGGTCCGACGTCCTTATTCAAATGAATCTGCCCATCCAGCCTCGATCCCGAGACTTGTCTATGCTGGAGAAAGGGGCTCTACTGGACCGACGGGAAAACTTAATCAGTCCCCCTCGATAGAGGCATGGACTGTAAAGGCGCATGAGGTGATCGAGGGTAAAGGGACATCCCTCGATTTTGCTCGTGAAGAAACGGAGGAGAACGAATATTCTCTGAAATGAAGGGTAGATTTGGCTTAGGGTCACGTTGTATCTTTTACAGAAGGAGATGAATATGGGATCTAGGGGACTAAACATGAAGAGGTAAGTGTAGACACTTAGATACCCCTCCACGTGAGTGGTAATTGATTCCTCAGGAGATGGGATTACCGCATTCTTGTTCACCCAGTTGCACTCCTCTTTGACCTTTTTGAGGATGTCTTTGGTAATGGTGCAAATATACCTCTAGATCGGTTTGCAACGGACCTGCACCGAGGGGTCTTATCAATTTTGAAGTCGGTAATGGTTGGGCATCCTCTCAGAATGAATTCCTCAGGGTGGGTCTCCGCCGCAGCCTCATCGCCGGCGGGCTGTGACGAAGAAGCAGTCTCTTTTTGCGGCACGATTTTGTAAGTCTTAGTCATTAATGAACACGAGATGAAAGAGTTAGGATGATATGTGGTTGCTTAGAATTCAAGAAATTTGGGTATGGAATTTATGAAGTAAAGGAATTTTTTGAAAGCAAGAACAGAAAAGGCGTTGATTGTAAAACTTTGAATGGGGAAGGGTTGAGGTTCTTATAGGTTGGAGGCGACGGTTCAGAACCGGTAGTGGCCGACCAATAACTGACAGACATTAAATGCCTTGGTAACTGGACCGACGAGACATTTCGTCGCTTACGTCATGGTCGGGCTCGTCACTGACATCATCACTCATCGAGACGGAGTTCGGGAATGCATGTCGATTCTCATCACCTTATTTCTAAGAAACGAGAGGACTATCTGTATACAGTTAAAACGAGCTTGCCCTTCTTATGACAAATCAAAGTTGGATCATGATAGGACACGGTTCGGCCTCGTGTTATATCGAGCCTCAACGCGAAAGTTAGATTGTTGAACACGTAACTCAGAGACCGATCAAGGTCGAGATCAGCCAAGAACGAGACCAAGCAGAACGGAGATCAAGCGAGACTGATGAAAGTTTACCTAGTCAAGCAATGGTAAGCCGAAATATCCGTAATCGAGCAAGGATCACAGCGAAAATCTCGGCAGGTATCAAGATGAGGCCGATTAATTAACCAATCATGGGATTTCTTATTGTATTTAGAGTTGTACCATAAGTAGGATTCCCCTACTATATAAAGGAGGTCTAATAGTTTGTAAAGACATCATATTCACGCAAAACAAAGTAATATACTATTCTTTTCTTTAAATTCACAATACTCTATAACTCTACTCATATCTTATTTGCTATTTCATTTGGTTCGAGGGTAACTTAGTTTGAGGGCCAAAGTTGCACCTCTCATATGGTTTGCTTTTATTTTTCTTTACCGTTAATTTTAATATTAATTTGTATATTTTCTCAGTCTGTGCTAAGTAAAATTACGTGTGCTTAAAACCACATATCAAGGAAAGAACGAGATTATTTGCTAATAATTAATATTAGACCAAAAGTTTAACGGATATTACATGTGAGCAAATTTGACCTTTTTATCTTCTTTATTTGAACCTTCCCCATGTAAAGCTAAAGCACCACATTTTAGCCATTACCATTTGTTTCCCAAGTTATTGGTTTCCGGCTGTGTGGATTGACCAAACGGAAAGGTCTTTTCTAGTAATATCCGAAACACAACTATGTTTCTTCAACCAGAAAGTTCCATGTGAAAAGCCAATGAGGAAAGTACTAGAATACACGCAAAAGAATATCCATTGGTGCACAGAGGCTCAACATGAGCCAATAGAAATTATATTGCTATAGTTTTCGGTCTTGTTATGTCGAAAAAGAGACTGAATTCGAAAATAAAAGAAGATAAAGAATCTTATATTTAATTGGGATAAGATTTCACGTCTCCTAATAAGATTTGGAGTTAGACCCAAGACTTATTTTGACACGTCTATCTCCCATAGATATCATTCATGTACCAACCTTATGGGAAAAAATAGTACATACTAGTTAGTTTTTGAACTGGTCATTCAAAAATAGTCAGTGTTGCAAAGTCATTGAAAAATAATCATTATTTTGTTGTAACACGAAAAGTTCCAGCATAATATACTAAAAATCGGTGCACCTGTGTATGAATTTCCAGCATATTATGCTGGAACCCCAACATGCGGAAAGTTTCAGCATATTATACTAGAGTTTGTAGCACCTGTGTTTGAACTTCCAGCATATTATGTTGGACTGGTATATTATGCTGGAACTCCAGTATATTATACTGGAGTATTTTTCGAATTTTGAACAGTATTTTCCGTTCAAATTTAACTTTATTTAAAAAGTGATTAAATTTCAATTACTTTTGAAACTGTAGTTATTTTGAAACGACCGCTTATAATTCTAGCTATTTTTTAATTTCTCCCGCCTCATGGCACACCAATTTATAGTTTGTTTTCACGATGATGTGTAATGATGACCAAACTATTTTATGGGCTTGGTAAACGATCGAAATAGGCCACGTCAAAGGAATGGGGCCCACCAAGTGTTATAGTGGGAGTAAACTATTTGCCAGCTGTCCTACTCCATTACATAAAGGGCCCTCCAATTTCTAAGAATCTTCTTTTTAACCCACAACAACTTCCATGCCTTAACCCAACGCCTCTATATATAGCATATGGTTCCAAAATAACAATCCATCTTTGACTTGTTAAAATCAGATCAAGAAAATCACCAACATCAATTACCAAATGGCTTCTTTGTTAGTTCAATGTTTGTTCTCTATTGCCTTATGCTCTTTGTATCATAGCTTGGCTTATAGTAACAACTTTAATCAAGATTTTGATGTTACATGGGGAGATGGTAGTGCAAAGGTTCTCAACAATGGAAAACTTCTTACTCTCTCCCTTGACAAAGCCTCTGGTTCTGGTATTCAATCCAAAAGAGAGTATTTATTTGGAAGGATTGATATGCAGTTGAAACTCGTACGTGGAAATTCAGCCGGCACAGTTACTACTTACTATGTAAGTGTTATATCATAGTTATTTGGAAGGGAAAACTAAGAACAACAGGTAAAATTATGTCCATGTGATTTATAGGTCACGGTTCGAGCTGTGGAATCAACCACTAATGTTTGCATTAGGATAGACTATCTACATCATATACCCTTTGGGGCGCGACCCTTTCTCGGACCCTGCTTGAATGTGGGAGTCTTTATGTACCAGGCTACACAACGGTAAAGCTGTCTCCGTATGACCTATAGGTTACGAGTTCGAATCGTGAAAGCAGCGACTAATGTTTGTTGTCTATATTATATATACTCCTTGGGGTGTGACCTTTCCTCGTATCCTGCTTATAATCCAAAGATCTTATTTTATTTAAATTTTCTATGCAGTTATCATCACAAGGGGCAACACATGATGAGATAGATTTTGAATTCTTGGGAAATCTTAGTGGTGATCCCTATATTATTCATACAAATGTTTACACTCAAGGCAAAGGTGACAAAGAACAGCAGTTCTACTTATGGTTTGATCCTACTGCTGCTTTTCATACCTACTCCATTCTTTGGAATCCCCAAACAATTATGTAGGTATCCCTTTACTATACAAGCCATATCATTATTAATTAGAACCATTACTATGCTCCTTCAATTTTATTTTATTTTGAAATAAAATTTACACAATTTAAAAATTACGTAAAATTTGCTAAGATAGTTAATAATCAAAGTATATTTGAAAAAAAAAGTACGAGAAATTAAAGTAAAACAAAAAACAGTTTAACTCCTCAAATAGTAATATTGTCACATAACCATCCAAACTTATATCTCTCTCTTGGTTTTTGCTCCTAAAGTTCTATAAATCTAACTTTATCTTTATTTTGACTTGCTCTATTCGGCATTTCTTATAAAAATGAGCAATATACTAGAAAATTATGCAAACTATTGCTGAATAATGTTCATAATATTGATGTAACTAGTTAGAATCACGAGCATTAGAAGTTAATTAAAGTTCCGTTTGGCCATAAAAAAATTATATTCTTTTTCGGAAACTTTTTACTTTTTTTTTTTAAATCGGTGTTTGGCTAAGAAAATTTTAAATTTCACTTGTAGTTGAATTACGAAAATTTGAAAAACTCCAAAAAAAATTATTTTTCAAAATTTTCACTTCAAATCACTCAAATTTTCACTTCAATTTTACAATTTTTATGTCCAAACGCCCACTAAATCTATTAAATTACTGTTAACCCTTAATATTTGAATATAACAGCAACAACAATAACTATTGCTACGATGCCTGAGTCTCAAAACAAAGCCTAATAGTTGAATATGACATTATTTTATTTCTTCCTTTACAAATTGACAAAAACTTATACATATATTATTATGTTTGGTTTACAAATTTTCTAGATTTTATGTGGATGGCACACCAATAAGAGTGTTCAAGAACATGAAATCAAGTGGGATACCCTACCCAAACAACCAACCTATGAGAGTATATGCAAGTCTATGGAATGCCGATGATTGGGCTACTAGGGGCGGCCTTATTAAAACAGATTGGTCCAAAGCTCCATTTATAGCTTCTTTTAGAAATTTCAAAGCCAATGCTTGTGTTTGGGAATTTGGAAAATCCTCATGCAATAATAGCACAAATTCTACAAATCCATGGTTTTTTCAAGAACTTGATTCCACAAGCCAAGCTAGGCTACAATGGGTGCAGAAAAACTATATGGTTTATAATTATTGTTCTGATATTAAAAGGTTTCCTCAAGGTCTTCCTCTAGAATGTAATTTCAACTCCACAACTAGTTAAAATTGTTTTGTATATTAGTCTTAGTAATTATCATTTTCCCCTATAGTAATTGACGGAATTCATTTTCAGAGATAATAAATTACAAATAGAATCATGTAATAAGATGTAATGCTACATGAGCAGGACTATCGCAGTGCAAATACAATATCTCTTGTCTTTGTAAGTTTTTTGAGTTTTGTAATAAATGAAGTTTGATTCGGACTTCGTATGTGTTTTTATAATAGGTATTCTGTATAACTTTATGAGACAAAATTAGTATATTGTAATAACCCTAATTTAATTTAGTGGTTATTTGGTAATTTAACAAAAAAAATTAATTAATATAAAAGAAGACCAAAAAAAGAACCAAAAGAAAAACACTTAAAAAGAAGCAAAAAATCAGAAACGCTGGTTCGAAGAGAAGCAAAACGCAATAGCAGAAAAAGAAAACGTAGTAGGAGAAAAGAAAGAAAGGGAGAAAAAGAGAGGAAAAGAGGAGAAAAATAAGGATTTTCAGCCCAAATCATCAAGGCAATGATCCCAAACTTTTATTTGAGAATTTTATGGTACAAACATGGAGAAATTTTCAGAAATTACGAAATTCTAGTTCTAGGGTTCTTCAACCTAATTCATCAATTTGAAAGGGCAAACGTTATCAAATTTTGATTTTGATTAGTGTTCTGGAATCCTCTCGTCGAGGAGAATCCGTTGGTGGTCATGGTACATGAATTCTGACTCATTAATCAGAGTTGACTTTTTGGGTCAACCTTTTACTACGAGTTGGACTTGCTCTAAAAATTAAAGGGATATTCACTTAAGGAATTCTGATCATTCTAAACTAGTTTTTGTGTTGTTTGAGGTGATCCAGAGACTCTAGAGTATAGTTTTGAGTTATTGGAAAGAGTGCTTGAATTGTGAATTCGAGGTAAGTGAAACTTTAAGTTTTGATGCTTGCTTTTTCAAAACTCATTTTGAAAGTATTTTTTGTCTGCCTGGTCCATGTGTTGGGACGAGCATGCTCTTGACAGAATCAATGGTCTCTGCCAGCCGCAAATATATATTATTTTATAAAAAGTTAAAATTATTTAATAATAATTTGTGGTGTGGTGTGGCGTAGCCTCATGCTATGGCGTTGGGGCGTTAGAAATTATTTCTTCACTGCTGTAATATATTTGGGGCATTGTGCATGCCACCGTGGTAGATTTGGGGCATTATGTATGCTGTTGTGGACTCATTGGGGGTATTTGGTTAATTTTCTGCATGGCCGTTTATGACAAGTCCTTAGTGTACATTGTGCTAAGATATATAATGTTATTGTTGAATAATTATTTGGGCTTATAGAGTAATTATACGGTGAAGGAATTTATGTGCATATTATTTATGTGCTCGTTGTGTGTTTGTATTTTCTAACACTTGTTCCAAAGGTATTCAGAGTAGTTGGTCGAGAATCTTACTGTGTTATATTTACGTATAACTCACTCCTTACCTGCATGTCTATGCAGAATATATTAGTGAAGACAGAGCTAATAACTGACAAGTTCGATAGAGTAGATTTAACTATTGAGGTGAGTCGCCGCATTATTCGTGGAGGTTGTCAAAAGAGTCTTTATCATTTGTTCATATGATATCTTTTGTAATTCTCTTAAATTCTCCATGGTCTAATGTGGGATTTAGGTTATAATTTCTAATTTAATATTTCGAGATATTAATTATTCATAATTAATTATCAGATTATTTGAATACTCGTTTAATTTATCAAATGCTGAAGATTAATGGATAAGGTATGGAAGTATGATTCGCATGGCGAGTGGTATGTGTTGGGTGCTAGTCACATCTAGGAGGTAGTTTGGGGCGTGACATATATGGAAGGAGCCAAAATAATTTTTCTTTAACCGTAATTTTTCGTATGTCTTTTAAATATTTTGAGTTGCTAATTATTGTAACTTATAACATTATTGTATAGGGTAAATATATGCTATGCCACGTTGCGGTCCAAAAGAGGTGCACGTGGAACCCAAGACGGAGGATAGCCAAGACGGAAGGCAACCGTCTCATCTGTCACCGGAAAGAATAACACTCAGAAAATATGATAAATACCATTTGCCCGGTATCATTTAATAGAGAATATTCTATGGCATTAAGAAAGCATTTCCGTTATAGGGAATTTGGCATTTATGCTCACTATTACATCTTCATCAATGACCCTCATAATTGACATTAATGAGGGGCACGATCCTAGGACCTCCTTCCCTAGATGTAGCTATAAATAGTGAGCTCAGTTATCATTATAAATGACACGAATTTTCTAGCAAACTTGTGCTACATTCTATTCAAAGCTTAATACAATCTTATCTTCTTGCCTTTTGATTTCATTGTTGTTGTGCCCGTAAACCCTGCTCCCGGAACTGCTGTTTCTGTTATTTCATCTTCATCTCAAGGCTAAGTATTGCATATTTCTTTAATTATTTTATTATTTCAGGATCAAATTAATTCACTTGTCTAGAAACCACGCATAAATTCAACTGTATCATTTTACAGATAAATAGTTTGGCGCCCATCGTGGGAACAATAGATCACTGCAGAATAAAGAAGCATCAGGGTCATGAGATCCTTCTTACCCCAAGTTATCGGAATACAATTTCAACGTCAGTATAGTGGAGTTGGTGTCAGCTATGAGAAACATCAAAGAAGCACGGTTCCCGAAACCAATGAGATCTTATTTCAGCCAGAGGGATCCTAATTTATGGTGTGAATACCACGGGACAAATGGCCACCGGACAAGGGACTCCCAACAGCTCCAGGAAGAAGTGGAAACATTATTGAAGAATGGTCACCTCAGAGAATTCTTGAGTGACCTAGCTAAGAACAATTATGGTCGTAATCGGGACAACGCGGAATCCTCGAAAGCAGGAGAAGATCCCCTGCGCCAAATGATCAACATGATCTTCGGAGGGAACGAGATCAACGGGGTCACCTTTTCGGAAGCAAAGAAGACGAAAGTATCAATAACCCATAGCAAAAGGCTCCGGGAAGACAATATCACTTTTACGGAGGAGGACACAGGCGGATTGCTGCTACCACACAAGGGTGCACCGGTAATTTCTGTAAATGTGCTAGATTTTAAGATTAAATGTGTTCTAGTAGATCCAAAAAGTTCGGCTAATATCGTACAATTGAGAGTATTGGAGAAAGCTAAACACATCGGAAGCATTATTCCGGCCACAAAGCTCCTCGCCGGATTCAACCTCGCGAGCGTGACAACCCGAGGAGAAATGTTTACTCACAAACACCGAAGGAGTAATGAAAACAACTCTGTTCGAAGTGATAGATAGTGATATGGGATATAACATCATTCTGGTAAAGCCATGGTTGCACAAGATAAAAGTTTTACCATCAACATATCATCAACAACTGAAGTTTCCAACACCATAAGGAATTAAGCAGATAAGGGGTGATCAACTGGCGATAAGTGATATGAATGTGATTTCGGTCTCCAGTAGAAAAGGAAAGGAGCACGCGACATAACAATTACAGGAAACAGCGCCTTCTCCCGAACTAGATAAAGTTAGCCCGGGGGTAAAAACGTTGGAATACTATCAGGTGCCGAGATATTTTCAGGTTCCAGAAGAGACGGAAGAGATATTTTCAGGTTCCATGAAAGTGCAAGGGGGGGGGGGTGAATTGTGGTCTATTAATAATTAGTCGACTAACGATGATTTTAGTTGACTAAACAAAAAATAGAGTGAAATATAACAGTAAATAAAAAGTAAATGACACACAATAATTTTATACTGGTTCGCTACCGGTGTGGTACTTACATCCAGTTTCCCTTGGGTCACAAGGGTTCCCTTTAGATCTTTGAAAGCATTACAAAATAGATGGTTTTGATTCGTTCACCACCAACGAAGTATAGCAACAACGAATTCTGAATAGTGACACAACTCTCTTTTGTATTCTAATTCTTCCTATATTTTGAGACACTGATAAACTAAAGATTATAGTGTTTAGGCTAAGAAGTAGAGAGACTTAGAAAACAATGTGTGTAGTTGAGCAAGTCTTCCATTTGATATTAGCAGCCTTCTTATAAGAGAGGAGAGAGGCGTTGAGTTTTGACCGAAAATAGAGGCACGAGATATTTAAAGGGATTTGACCCAAGGGGTGCCTCTTCGAATCCTGCTCTTGGGAGAGGCCAGATTAGATTGTGACTTTCCTAGTCACAGGCTTGTATTGAGGAGACATTTAATCCTAGATTAAACTTATTTATGGATACAGAATATTTGTTGGCAAAGGCTTCCTTGATTAGTAATCTGGTCTCCTTTGATTGAAGCCTAATAGATGTGCTATAAAGAGATTCATTTTTCATGACCATTAATTCAGCAATAATATCTTTGGACATCTTCTCATTTGAATTCTTTCCTTCTTGCTTATTTCGATTCCTACAACCCTTTGGATAGCTTCTCCTTTGTATTCTTGTTTCGATTCCTGCAAACTAAAATAAGATATCATTGTCATCATTGAAACTTTGGAATATAACTTAACAATCTCCCCATTTTTGATGATGACAATAAAGAGAGAGTAAACATTAATTATGAAACTTCCCTTTTTATAAGTTTCTCCCTCTAAATTGATGCCATCTCCATCTCCCCCTGAATAAGTGTTGTCTCCTCCTGAGTGGATTACTTCTCTACATTTTTCTCCCCATTTGACATCAATCAAAAAGGAAAGAAAATCACACAAGGCGACTAATATAGTAAGTAATATACATAATAATTAGGGAGTTAGAGCAGCAAAAGTAGTGCCTTCAGATGAGGAATAAATAGTAAAGACCCAAGCAAAAGAAATATTGTTTAAAAACCACCAACAAGAAAGCAGAATGAAAAAAAACTTGTTTGTAACACCATCACACAGAATCACATTAAGCTCTTCCCAGGAAGTAATTGAGAGTGTTTATCACTTTGGTGCAGAAGGAGTCATAGGAATTTTCAACATCTTTGACAAGTTTGTCCATCTTTTCACTCATGGAATTGAAAGCTCTGGTTCCTTGCCTCCGTGTGGCTTTTATATCCATTCTGAGCTTAGCAACATCTGTACCTATCTCCTAAGTAACTTCCTTGGTTTTGTCTACTTGTTCCTTTATCTCAACCAGTAGCAGTTTTACCCCATCTAGGTAGTGTTGAATTTGTTGAAGATTTTGAGAGCCAGTCGACTGAAATGCTGGATGTTCAGTTTGAACTTCAACTGGAACTGGAATGCTTTCATCTTTGGCACGCTTGACCTATCCATCATCACCCAAGGTGTACCCCATCATTGAAAAAGTTGTCCTGTCATAAGTGCTGGTAATGTGCTTGGGTGTAAGGTGTTCCAAATCTATCGTCATGACTTCGAGAATATGTGAGATGAGAAGACCATATGGTAAACATGCAGCAGAAGAAGATAAGTCCCTAAGGCTTTCAAGCGTATATTGGCGAATACACACAAACAAATCTAGTTTTTCATTGTTAAATAGACAATAAAGCACAAAAACATCTCTAGTGGACAAAGAGTTAAGGGACCCAGTTCTGGGGAGAAGAGTGGTTGCAATCATGTGGGTCAAGACACGATGTTCAAACTTAAGGTTCTTGGGACCAATATAAGGAGGATTATCAGACAAGAAGGTTTTTGCTTCATCAAAGGAAACTTCAAAGTCTTTTGGCCACGAATTTTGCACAAACACATCAAATCCACTAAACTTAGCAGAGAAAATCTTTTCAAATTCCTAAGAATCCAAAACAATTCTAGTGCCTAATACCATGGAATCCCGATCAACTTTATCATTCACAAAGAGGTTTGCATAAAACATCCTAACTGGTTCCTCATAAATAGAGTTTCCAATGGTATCAAACAGAGAAGAAAGGTGCTGAAAATCAAATAGGGAAATCACATCACATTGGAGATTTTTCATGAGATATAGACTTATAGAGCGTCCATAAGCCATAGATTTTTACTTGTAGGACTCAAACCTCGCTTTTTCACTGGGGCCATAAAAGATTAACTTGTCCTCAGGACCAAAATCAGTGTTCTCCACATTTCCTTTCTTGCATGCAGCCTTTTTAGGGGTTTCTCCAAGGTCTTTTGCTTGCCTTTTTCTGGCTAATGGGAGGATTTTCAGATGATTCACTACTTTCATTGTCCATTCTGAGGAAATCTGAGTCAATGTATGATTCCACATCCACAAGTTCTTTAGGGTTGAGGGGTTTTTGAAATCTTCGACTAGCCACGGTGAGAGGGTTTGCTTGATGAGAATGAGGCGAGTAACAGGGAAAGAAGGGTTTTTATTAGTGATTTCGGGAGGAACGAAGGGACGCCTTGGTTAAAGGAAAATGCAGGTTCAGAAGGAAGTGATGCTTCTGAAGTGACTGATCGGCGGTACTGATGAAGAAGTAATTATTACACTTACACAAAAATTAATTAAACCACACATATTTAAGGAAATAAAATATTTTAGAACACGGGAAAATATTTGATTTACAAATTTGGCATAATGCCAATCTTTTTTCGAAGAAAACAAAATATTTCTTCCAAAAATGGTTTTGTAAAAATATCAACAAGTTGAGAATCAGTACTAATAAATTCTAAAATAATATCACCTTTAGCAACATGCTCATGGATAAAATGATGCTTGATTTCTATATGCTTTGCTCTAGAATGATGCACAGAATTCTTTGATAAACAGATAGCAATAGTATTATCACAAAATATAGGAGTAGAGGTAAGAGATAAATCATAGTCGAGAAGTTGATGCATAATCCATAGAACTTGTGTACAACAACTTCCAACACCTAAGTATTCTGCTTTAGTTGTTGATAAGGCAACACAATTTTGGTTTTTTCTATGCCAAGATACTAAAGTATTTCCCAAAAGTTGACACGTGCCACTTGTGTTTTTTCTGCCAATCTTGACACCTACAAAGTCTGCATCTGAAAATCCTTTTAGAGCAAAATTGTAAGAGCAATCATACTATAATCCTAGCTCAGAGGTACCAATTAAATATCTAATAATTCGTTTAACAGTAGAAATATGGTATTCCTTAGAAGCCGACTCAAATCTTGCACATTTGCACACAGTGAACATAATATCTGGTCGACTAACAGTGAGATATAATAAGGATCCAATCATTCCTCTATACATGGTTTCATCAACTTTTTTCCATTGATGTCTTCATCGAGCATTGTTGTTGAACTCATTGGAGTGCCAATTGACTTAGCATTTTTCATGCCAAGATTTTTGATAAGCTCCTTAGTGTACTTGGTTTGCCTAATGAAAATCCCCTTAGAAGACTGTTTGATTTGAAGTCCGAGAAAGAATGCAGTTCTCCTATCATACTCATTTCGGATTCTCCTTTCATAGAAAGAGAAAATTCTTCACAAAGAACAGAGTTAGGGCTAACAAAAATAATAGCATCTACATAGATTTGAGTAATAAGATTACCTGAACTAGAATGCTTAATAAAAAGAGTTGTATCGATATTACCTCTTATGAACCCTTGATTAAGAAGAAAAGAACTTAAACCTTTCATACCAGGCATGAGGAGATTGTTTGAGACTGTACAAAGCTTTAGTCCTCTTGTATACATGATTAGGAAATGTGGCATTTGCAAATCCTGGTGGTTTCTTCACATATACTTCTTCAGAAATGTAACCATTTAGGAACGCACTTTTGAAATCCATTTGAAATAGCTTGAATCCTTTATGAGCAGCAAAAGCAAGTAATATTCGTATGGATTCAAGTCTTGTTACAGGAGCAAAGGTTTCATCATAGTCGATTCCTTCTTGCTGAGAGTATCCTTGAGCAACCAATCTTTCTTTATTTCAAACTACTTGACCTGATTCATTCAATTTGTTTCTAAATACCCACTTAGTTCCAATGATAGAGGAGTTTGAGGATCCTGGAACCAATTCCCATACTCTATTTCTTTCAAATTGATCTAGTTCCTCTTTCATAGAACTTATCCAATGAGTATCTTTGAGAGCTTCATCTACTTTCTTTGGCTCAAGTTGAGAAATAATAGCTACACGAGATTTGTTCTTTTGTGACCTTCTTGTAGTGATTCCTTCCTGTGGATCTCCTATAATGAATTTGTGAGGATACCCAGGTTCACTTTTCCATTCATTTGGAGTGTTTGAGGAAGGTTCTGTTTCTTCATTAGTCGATTGAACTGCTTGAGACATTTCGAGATCTTCTGCGGGTTCTTCAACTGCTTGAGTCTGTTGAACAGCTGACTCACTTTGACGATTCTTTCCTACAATAATTGATTTAGGTACAAAAGAAATTTCATCACCTTCAGGAATTTTTTCATTCCTTGGGCGAGGGTTAGTGTCAACAAAAATAATATGAATTGATTCTTCAATGCACAGAGTTCTTTTATTGTAGATCTATATTCCCTACTTGAAGGAGAGTATCCAAGAAATATACCTTCATCACTCTCGGGATCAAACTTAACCAAATTGTCCTTTCCATTGTTGTGGATAAAACATTTGCATCCAAAAGGGTGAAAATAGCTGATATTGGGTTTCTTACCATTCCATAGCTCATAAGGAGTCTTTTTGATAAGTGATCGAATCAAACACCTGTTGATAATATGACATGTTGTACTCATAGCTTCTGCCCAGAATGATGAGGTAAAGAGTTTTCAACAATCATGGTTCTTGCCATGTCCTGTAAAGTTCTATTTTTACGCTCTACTACTCCATTCTGCTGTGATATCTTGGTGAAGAGAAGTTGTGAGAGACTCTTTGATTGTTGCAAAAGTTTTCACAAGCTTTGCTTTCAAATTCTCCTCCATGATCACTCCTGATAGTAGAGAAATAGTATCCTTTTTCTCGTTGAACCTTCTTACAGAAAACTTCAAAATTCTTTAGAGCATCATCTTTGTGACTTAGAAACATAACCCAGGTAAATCTAGAGAAATCATCTACAATTACAAAAACATATTTCCTACCACATATGCTAGCAGTTCTAGTAGGACCAAATAGATCCATATGCAACAATTGAAGAGGTTTGGAGGTGGAAATAATGTTTTAAATTTTGAAAGAAGAACGAGTTTGTTTACCCAATTGACATGAATCACGTATATGATCTTTTGAAAAATCTAGTTTTGGAAGACCAATTACAAGATCATGTTTAGAAAGCTTTTGAATAGAACGCATGATGGCATGACCAAGTTTTCTATGATAGACCCAAGGATCATCAATCATGGAAGTAAGACAAATTTGATCCCCAAGATGATCTAAATTTCTGATAGTATAGACATTTATGTCTCTGTTGCCTGAAAGAATGATTTTACCTGAATCATCTTCTATAAACCAGCCATGTTTCTTAAAATGAACCTCATAGTCGTTGTCACATAGTTTACTAATGTTGAGAAGATTATAGCCAAGTTTATTAACTAGGTAGACTTCGTCTACATCACATATTGAGCTCAGAGGAACTTTTCCAACACCAATTACATTTCCTTTGGATTTGTCTCCAAAGGTAACTATTCTTCCATCTAGTTTGGTGACTGATTTGAACAATTATTTGTCGACCAGTCATATGTCTGGAACACGCGCTGTTGAGATACCATTTTCCTTTTCAATTCTTCTTGCGATGTTCCTACAAAACAAAATTACTTATTTTTAGGTACCCAAGATTGCACATGTCCTGAATGGTTAGAATGTTGAGTGCTAGTTTGATTTGAAGATTTAGGTCTCTAGACCCATCTTCGGTTATCTTTGAACCTGCAATGATTTGAGGTATGACCCTTTTTACCAAAATAAAAACACAATGGACTATTAGATTTACCAGAGCCTTGTTCTACTCTTATTTTGTTCCTGCATTGGTTAGTACTATTGTCATTTTTACCATAAAAGGAACATGCAAGAATTATTTGTTTGTGATGAGCAGCCTGATTTGATTTGACTGAGTTGTGACTAGTGGATTTTTGCAATCCATTCAATTGAACTTGAAGTTCATTTACTTCATCCTGTAGCATATCACGCTCAATCTTACATACTTCCAGTTTCAGGTCCCAGTCTTTCTTTTCTCTCTTGATCTTTCTAAGTCGTTCACGACTCTTTCGATATCTGCAAGAGCAATATCAAAAAAAAAATTGGAGTTCATAACAATTACGTCATAAGGGAGTACGTACCTCACTAGTTCCTTCATCTGCCATAAGACCAAGTTCTCTTGAGTCATCTTTCTTATCATTGCTATTTTCCATTAGTCCAAGTTCTCTTGAATCTTCATTTTCATTTATATCCATGAAACATATATTAGCAACTTCCTCATTATCAGACTCTTCTTCATCACTCCAAGCTCCGAAGGATTTCTTCTTTTGCATGTTTCTACTGAGTTTCTTCTTTAGTTCAGGACATTCAGCTTGAATATGACCAAACTTTCCACATTCGTAGCACCGTCCGTCGTTTTTATCAGTTTCATTATTTATCCTTCTTTTCCTGAAGTTAGGCTTTCCTCTTCTGCTATTTTCATTTTTCCTCATCATGCTTGTTACAACTTGAGAGAGCATGGCAATGTTTTCATCTTGTTCTTCTCATCCTCCTTCTTCTTCTTCATTTTCTGGTTCAACTACAGTTGCCTTAAAGGAAACACTTTTCTTCTTCTCTTGAATTTGTCTATCCAAGTGAGTTTTCTCAAAAGTGATAAGAGCACCTCTAAGTTCATCATAGGAAATTTTGTCAAGATCCTGACATTCTAGAGCGATGACCTTTGGCTGCCAAATGGTAGGTAAACTCCTGAGAATCTTTCTAACATGTTCACCACTCTTGATAGGTCTACCAAAAGACTTCAGATCTCCAAAACTTTTGCTGAACTTGGAGAATATCTCTTCTACTGATTCTCCATCCTTCATTTGAAATAGCTCGTAGTCCCGAACCAAAAGATTTATCCTAGTTTCTTTCACTTTGTTGGTTCCTTCGTATGTGACCTCCAGTTTGTCCATAATTTCTTTGGTTGTTTCACAACTTGATATCTTTTCATACTCTTCTCCACTGATAGCATTGTACAGTAGATTTTTTTCTTTGGCATTTACAATTATGACAGCAGCTTGTTTATCAGTGTAGTCATCTAAGTCAAGAAGATCAGTTGATACAATGACTTGACCATTTTCATCCTTATTTGGTGAGATTGGAAGATTTCCCTTTTTGATCACACACCAAACTTTAATATCATCTGACATCGTGTATGTTTCCATACGCACTTTCCAATGAGAAAAGTGTTGACTGTTGAAATAAGGAGGTCGAACCTGAGAGGTTCCTTCTTGAAATAGTGCACCAACAACAGTGCTAGATCCCATGATCTTTTTCTCACCAGCTGTCAAGAAGAGATTGTGAGCCTTGCTCTGATACCAATTGAAAGTGCAAGAGGGGGGAGGGTGAATTGTGGTCTATTAAAAATTAGTTGACTAACGACGATTTTAGTTGACTAAATAAATAGCAGAGTAAAACATAACAGTAAATAAAAAGTAAATGAGACACAACAATTTTATACTGGTTCGGTACCGGTGTGGTACTTACATCCAGTTTCGCTTGGGTCTCCTTTTAGATCTTTGAAAGTATTACAAAACAGATGGTTTTTATTCCTTCACCACCAACGAAGTATAGCAACATTGAATTCTGAATAGTGACACAACTCTCTTTTGTGTTCTAACTCTTCCTATATTTTGAGATACTGATAAACTAAAGATTACATTGTTTAGGATAAGAAGTAGAGAGACTTAGAAAATAATGTGTGTAGTTGCGCTCATTTGATCTTAGCATCCTTCTTATAAGAGAGGAGAGAGCTGTTGAGTCTTGACCAAAAATAGAGGCACGAGATCTTCAAAGGGATTTGACCCAAGGGGTGCCTCTTCGGATCCTGCTCTTGGGAGAGGCCGGATTCGATCATGAATTTCCTTGTCATAGGCTTATATTGAGGAGACATTTAAGCCTAGATTAAACTTATTTATGGATACAAAATATTTGCTGGCAAAGGCTTCCTTGATTAGTAATTTGCTCCCCCTGAATAAGTGTTGTCTCATCTTGAGTGGTTTACTTCTCTACATTTTTCTCCCCCTTTGACATCAATCAAAAAGGAAAGGAAAGCCCACAAGGCAAGTAATATAGGAAGTAATAGATATAATAATTAGGGAGTTAGAGCAGCAAAAGTAGTGTCTTCAGTAGAGGCATAACTAGTACAGACCCAAGCAAAAGAAATATAACTTTACAATCAACAACGTAAGAGCTTGAGCAAGTTGCATTGTTCAAAGAATTCCTAGAAAGGAAATTCCACTTGGGGACAGGACTGCACCCGGAGCTCAGGTCTGGCTTTATTAAATTCCTTAAATCTAATTACGATTATTTTTCATGGTCTCATGAGGATATGACAGGTATCCCGACGGAGGTAGCCATACACAAGTTACGATTGGATACAACATACCTCTGGTAAGACAAAAGAAACGACCTACACAGAAGAACAACTAAAGGATCATGTTAACATCCACAAATAGTCAACAAATGCACGCAGTTTAATCAACAAATTTCATTAATTTAGGATCCTATAGGTAGGATATCTAGATGAGCATAAACAGAATGTAGAGAAGCAGTTTATTTAAGGCGAGCATCAGGACCTATCAATTTGCCTATTGATTTTGATTAAGTTCTGAATCTGGGCAAATTTCAAGCAGCAAGAGATCATAGTTTTAGGCCCAGATCTTAATAAACCCATAGGTTTGCCTAAGTGATAACCAGAACAGAATCCTATAGGCATGGTATCTACAACTGTTAATTAGAGAACTATAACAATGAGTTACTGATTTTAACAGACATGTTTTTATCTCTTTATATCCTATAGGCATGCTTTCTACTTTTGCAGAATTATTTAACTCCTATAGGCATGATTTCTAAGTATTGAAACTGATTACAAGCATGATTTCTAAACTTACAACTGATTTACCCTATAAGCATGATATCTATTAGTTTAAACCCTATAGACATGATTTCTATGTTTTGAAAATGATTCTTTTTATTCATGTAGGCATGGTATCTAAGTTGAAACTGATTTTTATTTCATATAGGCATGATATCTATTTAATCACGTTGGGGAAGAATTTTTAAAGCAAATTGCCAGGAAAGTTTATTAGCTCAAACAAATAAAATTCTATATACATGACCACTAATGCACATTGAGAATGGAAATATGTGTAGATCCTTGGGAGCAACAATATCTAAATCATGGCAGTGGCAGTCTTCCTTCACAACAAGAATTCTAGAAGGAAGGATGAAAGAAGGATACCTACTAACGGCCCATGTACGAGGGTTAGAAGTAGGAAATTTCTCTTTAAAGTCTTTTATGGTAACAAGAATCCTAGGGATGATGGAGCCCAGTGTTGGAGGAGCAGAGTCCTTGGCCTTCTTCTTGTTCTTTCAAGAACTGGTATGCTTTGAGGAAGAAGACATTGTATGGAAGAAGGAAAAAGTTTTTTTATTTTGATTGAAGGGAATTAGAGATAGATGAAGAGCAGGATGCAAGTCGAATAAGGAAATCTTTGAAAATTATGGAGTATAAGAGAGAAGGTTGATGCGTATAAGTAAAAGTTTTGGCGGCTAAATTCATGGCCATGATTATCTCGATAATCGTCAAAAGTTGTGCTGAATCGTGGAATGACGTGTGTTCAAGGCATTAAGTATATAAATTATATTTAAATATACGTGAAGATTTTATGTTTGAATTCCCACAGTTAAATCGTGCCATATAAAATTAGGCAGAATTATAATCTGTTTTTTTTCACTTATTTGTATAGAGAGTTCAGTTGCTTTTGGTTTAATATGGTATCGATAGGAATAGCAGTTTTTTCAGTTTGTTGGTCCCCGATTATAAGTTCTCGTTGACCATGACCTATAGGAACCAGGCTATCTACCGCTTTTAACCTTGTTTGCACAGGCTCGTGCATAGATTTACGTTCAATAATACCAGGGGCTTTCACTTCGACACGTCTTCGCTCGTGATCGCTTAGAGCTCCCCTTCCATCAATATGTACTCCCAAGACATCAACCACACGCCTTAGCATAGCCTTTCCCGCAGGAACATCCACAATAGATCCAGTGCGCTTGACAAGATCTCCTTCTTTAATAGCAGTATCACTACCAATTCAATTTAGATACATTTAAGGTAAAGATTTTTAAAACAGAATTCTGCTATTCTTATTGACTCAAGGGGGCTCTGATATTTTTCCTCAGCGATCAACTTGTAGAGAAATCTAGACTGGAACTATTGATGATTTTACGTTAGCTCTAAAGCAAGGAGACCACTTAAAACCCCTTATCGGATAAGAAAAGATATACCAGATAGAGCGCAACCAAGTCCATTTTTGAATGAGAAGGCTAAATCATCACCTTATTTGAGGAAGTAGCCATGGAAGATTGGGTCGGGGCGAAGGACTTTTTTAAATCCGATCGGTGTAAACATGATATTAATTAGTTTTTGTCATTTCTTAAGACACTCCGGATGCTCCTTGTCCTAAGCCCCAGACATCCGGTTACCTTTGCGGATCTCCGCCGCCTGCTTTTGCGCTATTGTTACTTACGACGTCTCTTCTCTTACGCACATTCTAACTAGTCCTAATTTTTTAAGGACCGGAATAAGAGGTTTCGGCTTTTCGGGAAGGGGGGGAGAAGGGTTCATCGTAAGGACAATGTCACACTCGTAGAAGTTGAGCCAACTTGCCTGATGCTAGAGGTAACACGTGTCTCTGTAGTGTAAAGTGAAGACCAGGGTACGTAAGGGACATTTGAACAAATTAAATGGCATTCGTCGATACGACTCTTTAATAGTTAACTCGAACATCGTTTGTTTTGTGAGCTAAATTTCATCTTTAAAGGTAATATTATCGTTGTGCTATACGGGAACTTGCTTCTAAAAATATTATAGCCAATACAGGAACTTGCTTCCAAAAATATTATAACCAAACATTGAAACACTTATTACGCATAAGTTAGATCAAATTCAAGTATAACCATCATACAAATAGTTAGCTTTACCCATAAGGAACTTACATAGTTTATATTAACATGAAACGACATGTTTAAGTCATGTGTAAGCAAACTTTAAATAGTTGAAACTTATAACATGGTAAAAATAAGTCAAAAGCATTTTAATATGGGGAAAACCTTAACAAATCATGAAATTTCGATAAAAAAATATATCTTAAAATATCAAAAACCTGGAAAAGCCAAAAAGTTCACATTTTCTAGTGAAAATGAAGGGAGTACAATTTGTAGAAAAAAGAATATAAAAACCAATAATAATATACGTGTACTGGTGAAAAAAAGACATGACATGTGGACTGTCAACAACCTGGCGGGGCATGACACGTGGAGCATCGATGTAGCGACAAGTGGCATTCTCAATTAGATGAATTAACAATGCAGAAAAGGCAAGGGAGAAACACTCATGGGATTACTTAGAAAGAACCGTACCTGACAACTGTTAAAGAAGAAACAAGAACGAAATGAATAAAGGCTGCAAAGAAGGGAAGATACAAACAGAAGTAAATAAGGAAAGGAAATCGGAGTAGTTACAAGGAATCTTTAGTCATATATGTACCAGTTACGATTACATATGGTAACGGGCAATCAATACAGTTAATACCATTAGTGAGCCAAAATTAAGTGTGGAAAACCGTTATATTTATATGCTCCTATATAAGGACAAAAATCTCATTTGTAAGGGAAAGTTACGATTATTACTGAAATACGTACTATTATTTTTTGCTTTACTGTTCACGTTTTACGCCTTAATTTTGGAAAGTGATTGTCAGTTCATTTTTTATTTTTCTTTGCCAATCATTTCCATTCTTTGATCTATTCTTCCTAAAATTATTGGGAAAGTGAAGTAAATCTTGGTTATCAGTAACCCGTTTTCTTCTAAATATTGACTTTGACTAAGAAATCTATTTTTGATTAAACAAACTGGTTCCATGTCCAGGAACCTGATAATCTGTTCACTTTCCAATCTCTAACAATTAAATATGTCTACCGTTAACAATAGCAATCAGCTGAACCAACAAGTTCCAACTCCACCACACCGCACACCAATGGGATCCCCTCAACAGTTACGTGGAAGTTCGCCTACAAGGTCCACTTCTCGTGCTGACGATCAATAGGGAAACTACCAAACTGTGGAGCAAGATGCTCTAAAACAATTGATTGTGGAGCACGTGAATAATGCGCTGCAAGCTTTTATCAATGGATTACCTAATGCGGTGCAAACTTCTCCACCAGTTAACACAACAACTCTAGAGAACCCTAGTACATGGCTTAATAATTCTGGAAATGGAGAAAATCCTATTGAATCTCGTGATGGAGGATCAGGTACTCCAAATAATTCTAATTTACAAAGTTTAATGCTAATTTTGCAGAAACTGTTGAAGGAGTAGAACGATCGTATAGAGCAGATATTAGGCGTATCACCCGTAATCAAGGGGGTAAATATTGACAAGTATTCACAACAACCATGGAAGCCAAGTGCAGCACCTTTACCAATTCCTAAAAGTTTAAAATGCATGATTTTCCCAAATATGATGGAATAACTGACCCTCAAAATCATGTAACTGCGTTCACTATTGGCGTGAAAGGCAACGACTTAATCAAACAAGAAATCGAATCAGTTTTGGTCAAAAGGTTTGGTGAAACACTCACGAAGGGAGCATTAACATGGTATTCTCTTTTACCTGAAAATTCTATTGATTCTTTTGATGAGCTTGCAAATTCATTTATAAAAGAATATTCGGGAGCTCAAAAGGTTGAGAAAAGGATGAAAGACATCTTTAATGTTAAGCAAGGGAATAAAGAATTGCTGAGAGAATTCGTAAACAGAGTCCAGCGGGAGAGGATAATGATACCTCGAGTACCTGATAACTGGGCAGCTATGGCATTTGTGAGAAACTTGAATGAGAAAAGTTCAAAAACCACGAGAAGGCTGAAGCAAAGTTTGCGAGAATTTCCAGCAACAACTTGGAATGATGTGTACAACAAGTACAATACGAAATTGCAGATAGAAGAAGATACAGTCTCACAACCAAGGGCCGATGAAAGACCAGGATCGAGACGTTCAAAATCAGAAAAAAGGTCCGAAAAAATAGGTACGAGCCGTATATGGGACCTGCAAGGCGAGAATCTCGATCTAAACATGAAAATGCATGATTCGACTCAAGACCAAGGCAAAAAGATACGAGTTCTTCATCTAGGTTCATAAAGGAACGGGATTCCCAAGGCAATGATTCCAATACGCAAGCGAGGATAGGAGATTACAGATTTAATATCAGCACCTCCGAGTTAGTAGCTGTTTTAAGAGGTATGGGGGTATAAGGTGTGGTGCCTAAAGAAACGAGATCAGATCCAATCAAAAGAAATACATATTTCTAGTGAGAGTTTCATAATGATCATGGCCATAGAACAACATATTGCAGACTTCTGCAAGGAGAAGTCGAGCATTTGTTGAAGCAAGGTTATCTTACTAATTTGTTCAGTGAGAAAGGAAGACAATCATATATGAAGAACAGACAAAAGCCCCCAAAACCTCCATCACCAAAAATAACAATCAACGTAATAAATGGGGAGATGAGATCAATGGTGCAACATATACATCAGCAAAAAAGACATCAAAAGTCACGATTACCCTGAGAAGCGAGTTCGCCAGGTCTTGGATGGTGACAGTATAACATTTGATGATGAAGATGTTGACGGCTTCATGATTCCTCACAACGATGCACTGGTAATATATTTACTTGTACACGATACTAACGTAAAACGAGTTTTGATTGATCCAGGTAGTTCAATGAACATCATTTTACTCAGGGTGGTGAATGAAATGCAAGCTAATGACAAGATGATACCAAAGGCAAGTTCCTTGTTCCGGTTTGATAATTCAAGCGTTATCACAAAAGGGTAAGTGGTACTCACCACGTTCGCAGAAGGAGTTGTCAAGGATACAAAGTTCTAGGTGATAGATGCGGACATGGCCTATAATATAATTCTGGGAAGACCGTAAATTCACAATAAGGATGCTCTCCCATTCACATTGCATCAAGTTATCAAATTTCCTTCACAGTGGGGAATTCGTCAAATCCGTGGAGATCAACAAGCTTCAAGAAGTATCAACTCAATGACGATTGCAAACAGGGTAACCAATGATACAGACGCGAAATATAAACTACAGAATTTGGTTGAGAACGTAGTTATAAAGACCTCAACTGAAGGCATACCAGGATAGACTGATGTTCATCCGAGACATGATGTTATTCAAGAACCATAAGAAAATAAAAATATTAAGACAATTACTAAAGAACTCGAAGTTGTAGTGCTATTTATACACTGGCCAGACGGAAAAGTTTACATAGAAGCAAATTTAAGCCCAGAAATGAAAGGTAAGATAATTGAATTTTTACGAACTAACACAAATTTCTTAGCTTGGTCTCACTCAAATATGACAGGTATACCACCGGAGGTGATGACCCACAAATTAAATGAGGATCTGTCATACCCACCTGTAAAACAGAAGAAGAGGAAGCAAGGATCCTTCAAAAATCAAGTGATCCAAGATGAGGTACAGTAGCTTTTAAAAATTGGGTCAATACGAGAGGTAAAGTACCCTGAATGGTTAGCTAATACCGTGGTAGTTCCCAAACGAATGGAAAATAGCGAGTTTGTGCAGATTATATTGATTTAAATAAGGCATATCCTAAAGATTTATTTCCAATACCGCATATAGATCAACTAATTGATTATATTGCACGACATGAGCTTTTGAGTATTTTAGGTGCATATTTAGGATATAACCAAATAAAAATGAACTCTCTAGATGAAGAAAAAAACTTCGTTTATCACAGATAGGGGGACGTATTGTTATAAAGTCATGCCATTTGGATTGAAAAATACTGGAGCCACATATCAAATATTGATGACTAAAATGTTTCAAGAACATCTGGGAAAAACTATGGAAGTTTACATAGATGATATGTTAGTCAAGTCAGCACAGGCGGGAGATCATTTTCCACAGTTGTCAGACACTTTCGAGATTCTCCGCAAGTATAATATAAAGCTAAATCCGGAAAAATATGCTTTTGGCGTGGCTTCATGTAATGACCCGGTCGTTCGTTACACAGAATTTGCATTATATTTACTTTTATTGCCTTGTCATAGGTTGGTTATACTGCTTAGGATGTGTTAGAGTTGGTTAGCTCAGGTTCGGAGTGGTTATAGAAGGAGTTAAGACACTTAGCCACTAAAAGTAGTTTTAGTGTTGAAAAAGTCAACTAAAAGTTAACTTATTGGTAAACGATCTCGGAATGCGAATTTTATAACTCGGATAGCTTCGTTAGGTGATTTGGGACTTAGGAGTGTGTTCGGAATATTTTTGTGATGTCCGGTGTAGAATTAGGCTTGAATTGGCGAAAGTTACTTTTGGCGATTTCCGATCGGCAGTGGAAAATAGGCTATCGGGGTCGAAATAGAATTCTGGAAGTTGGAACAGGTTCGTAATAGCATTTGGGATATGTGTGCAAAATTTCAGGTCAATCGGATGTGTTTTGGTTGGTTTCAGCATCGTTGGTGGAATTTAGGAATTTCAAAGTTCATAGGCTTGAATTTGATGTGATTTTGGTGTTTTGATGTTGTTTTTGGTGTTTCGAATGCTCGACTAAGTTCGAATGATGTTATGGGACGTGTTGGTATATTTTTTGAGATATTCCAGGGCCTCGGGTGGATTTCGAAAGATTAACGGATCAATTTAGATTAGAAGAAAAGCTGCTGCATTTTCTTCACAGCAGCATGAACAGTAACTCGGATGAACAGTAACTCGGGTGAAATGTAACTCGGGTGAACAGTAAAATGCATGAACAGTACCACAAAAATTTTGGACAATATAAAAATAAACCCTTCATGACCAATACCCACTTTTTCACCATTTTTGTACGGAAAAAGAGCTTTTGAGGCGATTTTGAAGAGAGAAAATCATTGTTTTTTATTGAGGTAAGGATTTTGGACCCTAATACTCGATTATATGTGATTACGGATCAAATATCAGTGTTTAATTCATGAAAATCAGTAGAAAAAGATGGAGTTAGGGCCTGAGATTATGAGACCTTTAGGGGTCGAGTTGAGGGGTCAAACGAACTCCGATTCTAGCGTTCTTTATATGTACGGGCTTGTGAGATGATGAGGAACATTTTGGTATAAAATTTGTTGAGTTCCTAGACGCGGGCCCAGGGGTCGGGTTTTGGCTAATTTCGGGTTTTGTGCTAATATTGGTACTTTTAAATTGGAATTCATTCCCTTAGCATAATTTGATGATAAAATCTGATCTTGGTAGATTTGGAGCACTCGGAAGTTGATTCGAGAGGCAAGCGGGTTGCAGAGTAGCTTTTCGGGCTAGTTTGAGGTAAGTAATGTCTTTAAATCCTGTCCTGAGGGTATGAAACCCCGGACTTTACATCCTTTCACGGTTTTGGAGTGACACACACACTGAATGACGAGTGTGGGGCATGCACGAATTGGAAATTTTGAAATATGTTTCCTTTTTAGGCAACTATTGAGTTGTGAAACTGCTTTTAAAGCATATTATTTATAGTATTGATATGTTTTGATCTAATTGGGGTGTAAGCTATGTTTGGGGCCTAGTACCGATCTGTTTTAACCACTTGGGGACTATTTTCCTGATAATTCCTCACTTAGAAATTATGATTTTACACTCAGTCTTTCCTGATAAATTGTTTTGACAATCAGCGCTTGTTGATATTAATTCTTGAAATGAAATATTGTTTTGGGTCGAGAACCCTATTTATTTATGGCCCGAGTGGCATGTTGAGAGTGTCTGACTCAGTGAGGCCGATGGCTAATATTGTGAGGATGTTATGATATGAGATAGGCCGAGTGCCTGAGAGTGATTGATGCCATGATTTGGCTTGTTTATAGCGCTTGGGCTGTAGGAGCCCCTCCGGAGTCTGTACACACCCCTAGTGAGCGCAGGTACCTAATGAGTGCGAGTGTCGAGTGCCGGGTGCTGAGTGACGAGTGATTGGGAGTCATGAGTGATAGTGAGGATGCCCGAGGGGCTGATATTGAGTGACTGTGAGGTGCTAAGTGACTGTTACAAAGTGATGGTGTGGTGCTGAGTGAATATTTATGAGTGATGATTATGGCCCAAGGGGCATATTTTTTATGATATTTTACTGAGTTTTGATTATGATTCACTTAATTTTTCAAACTGATATTTTTGGGAGTTTTACTGAGAAATACTGGAAAGTATACTTGTTTTAAAGAATATTTACGGAAACTGGTTTGAACTTCTATATACCTTATTGAGCCATGGCATTTTATTGTTTTGTGGATTGGTGTATTTGTGTTGTGTGTTTCTTAATCTCAGAATGTGATTTATTTTCATTACTACTGAGTTGGCGTACTCATCATTACTCCATGTACCTCTGTGTACAGATCCAGGTACTAGTGCGGAGCAGTAGCCATATTCGTTCGTTATCAGCAGTATTTACGGGATTTCGAGGTAGTTGTTCAGCGTCCGCAGCTTCTCCACTTCCCTTCTTCTTATAGTATTAGCATTTGATTCATAGACATTTATTAAGACATTAGCAGAGTTATTTATATTCTTAGATGCTCGTGACCATGTTGACTCCAGTCCTGGGGAATTGTTTAAACAGTGGATTATTTTATATTTGCCTAAAGACTTAGGAAATTTTCATGCTTGCTATGCTGATATTTAATGATATTGGGTTATTTGATTACTAAGTGTGTAGTTATGTGATGGTTGGCTAGCCTAGTTCCACGATAGGCGCCATCACGGCCTGTTGGGATTTGGGGTCGTGATAAGTTGGTATCAGAGCTCTAGGTTACATAGGACTCAACGACCATGAGTAGGTTTAGTAGAGTCTTGCAGATTGGTATGGAGACGTATGTACTTATCTTCGAGAGGCTGCAGAACTCTTAGGAAAAAAAGAAATCTCATTTTCTTGAACTCTTTCGTGCCAATCTATTGGTTCTTGAAATCTAAACTCATGTTGTTTCATTCTCTCACAGATGATGAGGACACGCAATACCAATCAGAGTGACCAAACACCAGCCAGACCCACAAAGGGGTCGAGGTCGTGGTGGAGTTAGGGGACCAGCCCGTGCAGCAGCCGAGACAGTACCACGGGATCCCCCTATCATTCAGGATCAGGTTCCTGCTGAGGGTACTCCAGCCGGACAGGCTCAGGCACCGGCAGTGCCTATTGTTATTCCGAGTCTTCAGGAGACCCTGGCTCAGATATTTACAGTGTGTACCAGTTTACCTCAGGCAGTTGCTATGTCTACTACCGCCAGTGCAGCTCAGGCCGGGGGAGGCATTCAGACTCCAGCTACCCGGACACCTAGCCAGCTGTACAGGGTATTCAGGCACTGGGGGTAGTCCCAGTCCAGCCGGTTACCCCAGTTCAGGAATATATTGTTCTTGCTATGTCTAAGGATGAGCAGCGCAGGTTGGAGAGGTTCGGCAGACTTCAGCCTCTGACTTTCAGCGGTACAGAGGGCGAGGATGCCCAAGGGTTTCTAGATAAGTGCCAGAGGATACTACGTACTGCGAGTATTTTGGAGACCAGCGGGGTCTCATTTTCTACATTTCAGTTTGCTCGTGATGCTTTTACTTGGTGTGAGGCACTTGAGAGGCGTAGGCCGGTTGGTTCAGCACCACTCTCCTGGTAGCAGTTCTCCACGCTCTTTTTGGAGAAGTATGTTCCTCAGTCCCACAGAGAGGAGCAAGGCAAACAGATTGAGCAGTTGCGCCAGGGAGAGTTGTTAGTTAATCAGTACGAGATGAGGTTTTCCGAGTTGGCTAGACATGCTTCGGAGTTAGTCCCTACTGACAGGGAAAGGATCAGGAGGTTTGTAGATGGTCTCATATATCAGCTTCGCATTTTGATGACCAGAGAGAGGGTGTCTGGAGCAACATTGAGCAGGTTGTTGACATAGCTCGGGACATTGAGTCGGTTAGCAGGCAGGAGCGTGAGGAGAGGGAGGCCAAGAGGCCTCGGGGATTAGGTAGCTTCAGTGGTGCCCCTTCCAGAGCGCAATTTCAAAATAGCAGAGGTCGTCCATTTAGACCTCCACAGCCAGTCCGCCCAGCCTATAGTGGCGCATCTTCGGGGCCAGGTCCCGCAGCTCTCATCAGGGTCGTTCATCTTTTAGCGCTCTTCCAGCTCAGAGATCCTCCAGAGCATCATCATATCAGGGTTCCTTTATGCATGGTTCGTCCGATGGTTATCATGGTGGCAGGGGTTCCCTTCAGTCCCCATCTCCAGCTCTAGGTAGTTGCTTTGAGTGTGGAGAGGTTGGTCATGGATGGAGGGTTTGCCCTCGTCGTGATAGTGGGTCATCTCAGCAGAAGGTTCAGCCTCGACTTCAGCCCCAGTCACTTCACCACCTACTCAAGCAGCCAGGGGTGGTGGTCAGGAAACTAGAGGCCGCCCTAGAGGGGGAGGTCGAGAAGGTGGAGGCCAACCACGTATTTATGCACTTTCGGCTAGGCCTGATGCTATGGCCTCAGATGCGGTGATTACAGGTACTATCTCAGTTTGTCACAGTGATGCTTTGGCTTTATTTGACCTGGTTCCACATACTCTTATGTTTCATCATATTTTGCTCACTTTCTGAATATGCCCCGTGAGTCTTTAGTTACGTTTGTTCATGTTTCGACTCCGGTGGTTGATACTATTGTTGTGGACCGTGTGTACCGGTCGTGTATTAAATCTATTGGGGGTATAGAGACCCGAGTGGACTTGATGTTACTCAGTATGGTTGATTTCGATATGATACTGGGCATGGATTGGTTATCCCCATGTCATGCTATTCTTGATTGTCACGCTAAGGCCGTGACCATAGCTATGCCCAGAGTTCCGAGAGTTGAGTGGAGAGGGTCTATAGAGCATGTGCCTAGCAAAGTGATTTCTTATTTGAAGGCTCAGCGTATGGTTGACAAAGGATGTGAATCTTATCTTGCTTTCGTGGGGGATGTTAGTAGTGAGACCCCTTCTGCTGATTCTGTTCTTGTGGTCCGTGATTTTTCGGACGTATTCCCTGCAGACCTGCCAGGTATGCCACCTGATAGGGACATTGATTTTGGTATTGACTTGGTGCCAGACACCTAACCTATCTCTATTCAACCTTACCGTATGGCATTAGCGGAGTTGAAAGAATTGAAAGATCAACTTCAGGAACTCTTAGATAAGGGGTTCATCCGGCCGAGTGTGTCACCGTGGGGTGCACCGATGTTGTTAGTGAAGAAGAAAGATGGCTCCATGCGTATGTGCATTGATTATAGGAAGCTGAATAAGGTTACAGTGAAGAACCGGTGTCCTTTTCCCCGTATTGATGGCTTGTTTGATCAGCTTCAAGGATCTAGGGTGTTCTCCAAGATCAATTTGAGGTCCGGGTATCACCAGTTGAAGATTCGGACTCTGACATTTCGAAGACGGCTTTCAGGACCAGATATGGTCATTATGAGTTTTTGGTTATGTCATTTGGACTGACCAATGCCCCAGCCGCGCTCATGCAATTGATGAACATCGTGTTTTAGCCTTACCTTGATTCTTTCATCATTTTATTCATTGATGACATCCTGGATTATTCACGTAGCCAGGAGGAACATACTCAGCACTTGAGGATTGTGTTGTAGAGGTTGAGGGAGGAGAAGCTTTATGCAAAATTCTCCAAGTGTGAGTTTTGTCTTGGTTTAGTATCTTTCTTGGGGCACGTGGTGTCTAGTGAGGGTATTCAAGTTTATCCGAAGAAGATTGAGGCGGTGCAGAGTTGGCCCAGACCGTCCTCAGCTACGGAGATTAGGAATTTCCTTGGTTTTGCGGGATATTACCATCGCTTTGTGGAAGGATTCTCTTATATTGCTTCACCATTTACCAGATTGACCCAGAAGGGTGCTCCATTCAGATGGTCCAATGAGTGTGAGGAGAGCTTTCAGAAGCTCAAGTCTGCATTGACCATAGCTCTGCTACTAGTTTTGCCTACTAGTTCGGGTTCTTACACAGTCTATTGTGATGCTTCTAGAGTTGGCTTGGGAGCGGTATTGATGCAGGACGGTAGGGTGATTGCCTACGCGTCTAGACAGTTGAAGGTGCACGAGAAGAATTATCCAGTGCACGATCTTGAGTTAGCTTCCATGTTCATGCCTTAAAGATTTGGCGGCATTACTTATATTGGTACACTGTGAGATTTTTACTGAAAACCGTAGCTTGCAGTATCTGCTGAGGCAGAAGGGTTTGAGTTTGCGGTAGAGGAGATGGTTGGAGCTTCTCAAGGATTATGACCTTACTTGTATCACCGGGGAAAGGTCAATGTAGTGGCCGATGCCTTGAGTCACAGAGCCGAGAGTTTGGGAAGTCTAGCTTACCTTTCAGCAGCAGAGCGACCTTTAGCACTTGATGTTCAGGCTTTATCGGGTTAGTTAGTGAGATTGGATTTGTCAGACCCTCCGCGGGTATTAGCTAGCATGGCTTCCCAGTCTTCTCTCTATGATCAGATTAGAGCTCGATATGATGATCCGCATTTGTTAGTACTTCAGTATAGGATCCGTCGGGATGATGACAGGGATGTGACTATTGGTGATGACGGTGTTATGAGGATGCAGAGTCGTATTTGTGTGCCCAATGTGGATGGTCTTCGAGAGTTGATATTAGCAGAGGCTCACAGCTCGCGGTATTCCAGTCATCCGGGTGCCGCAAAAATGTATCAGGATCTGAGACAACAATATTGGTGGAGGCAGATGAAGAGGGATATTGTTGAGTATGTAGCACGGTGTCTCAACTGCTAGCAAGTCAAGTATGAGCACCAAAGACCATGTGGGTTACTTTAGAGGTTAGATATTCCGGAGTGGAAGTGGGAGAGGATCATTATGGACTTTGTAGTTGGACTTCCGCGGACTTCGAAGGGCTTCGATTCTATTTGGGTCATTGTGGATAGGTTGACCAAGTCTGCGCACTTCATTCCTGTCAGTACTACTTATACTTCGGAGCGGTTAGCGAGTATCTACATCAGGGAGATTGTCCGATTGCATGGGGTTCCAGTTTCTATCATTTCTGACAGAGGCACATAGTTCACATCTCAATTATTGGAGGGACGTACAGAGAGGTATGGGTACTGAGGTAGAGTTGAGCACTGCATTTCATCCTCAGACCGACGGGGAGTCGGAAAGGACTATTCAGATTTTGTAGGACATGTTACGTGCTTGTGTGATTGTTTTTGGTGGTTCATGGGATCAGTTTCTGCCACTAGCGGAGTTTGCATATAATAACAGCTACCAGTCCAGTATTCAGATGGCCCCGTATGAGGCTTTATATGGTAGGAGGTATAGATCTCCGGTTGGTTGGTTCGAGCCCGGTGTGACTAAGCTATTGGGCACAAATTTGATTCAGGATGCATTGGAAAAGGTCAAGTTGATTCAGGAGCGACTTCGCACGGCGAAGTCTAGGCAGAAGAGTTATGCGGACCGGAAGGTCCGGGATGTGTCGTTTATGGAAGGTGATAAGGTACTACTGAAGGTATCACCCATGAAGGGTGTTATGAGGTTCGGAAAGAGGGGAAAGCTGAGTCCTCGGTTTATTAGTCTTTTTGAGGTGCTTCGAAAGGTTGGGGAGGTGGCTTATAGACTTGCCTTTCCACCTAGCTTGTCGAGTGTTCATCCGGTATTTCATGTGTCGATGCTCAGGAAGTATCTTGGACTTCAGCATAGTTCAGCTCGAGGATGATATGTCATATGAGGTTGAGCCAGTGGCTATTTTGGCTCGCGAGGTCAGAAAGTTGAGGCCAAGGATATAGCTTCGGTGAAGGTTCAGTGGAGAGGAGGCTACTTGGGACACCGAGTGGGAGGTTCATGGCAAATATCCTCACTTGTTTGAGACTCCAGTTATGTTTCTAGACCCGTTCGAGGATGAACGTTTGTTTAAGAGGGGGAGAATGTAACGACCCGGTCAGTCGTTACACAGAATTTACATTATATTTGTTGTTATTGCCTTGTCATAGGTTGGTTATACTGTTTAGAATGTGTTAGAGTTGGTTAGCTCAGGTTCGGAGTGGTTATAGAAGGAATTAAGACAATTAGCCTCTAAAAGTAGCTTTAGAGTTGAAAAAGTCAACTAAGAGTTGACGTATTGGTAAACGATCTCGGGATGCGTATTTTATGGCTCGGATAGCTTCGTTAGGTGATTTGGGACTTAGGAGTGTGTTTGGAATATTTTTGTGATGTCCGGTGTAGAATTAGGCTTGAATTGGCGAAAGTTAGTTTTTGGCAGTGGAAAATAGGCTATCGGGGTCGGAATGGAATTCCAGAAGTTGGAACAAGTTCATAATAGCATCTTGGATATGTGTGCAAAATTTCAGGTCAATCGGATGTGTTTTGGTTGGTTTCGGCGTCGTTGGTGGAATTTAGGAAATTTAAAGTTTATAGGCTTGAATTTGATGTGATTTTGGTGTTTTGATGTTGTTTTTGGAATTTTGAAAGCTCGACTAAATTCGAATGATGTTATGGGACATGTTGCTATATTTGTTGAGATTTCTGAGGGCCTCGGGTGGATTTCGAAAGGTAACGGATCAATTTAGATTAGAAGAAAAGCTGCTGCATTTTTTTCACAACAGCATGAGCAGTAACTCGGGTGAACAGTAACTCGGGTGAATAGTAACTCGGGTGAACAGTACCTAGAAAATTCTGGATAGTATAAAAATAAACCCGTCGCGACCAATACCACTTTTTCACCATTTTTGTACGTAATGAGAGCTTTTGAGGCGATTTTCAAGAGAGGAAATCATTGTTCTTCATTGAGGTAAGGATTTTGGACCCTAATACTCAATTATATGTGATTAAGGATCAAATATCAGTGTTTAATTCATGAAAATCGAAAAAGATGGAGTGAGGGCTTTCAATTATGATACCTTTAGGGGTCGAGTTGAAAGGTCAAACGAACTCCGATTTTAGCACTCTTTATATGTACGGACTCATGAGATGATGAAGAACATTTTGTTATAAAATTTGTTGAGTTCCGAGATGCGGGCTCAGGGGTCAGGTTTTGGCTAATTTCGGGTTTTGTGCTAAAATTGGTACTTTTCAATTGGAATTCATTCCCTTAGCATAATTTGATGATAAAAATCTGATCTTGGTAGATTTGGAGCCCTCAAAAGTTGATTCGAGAGGCAAACGGGTTGCAGAGTAGCTTTTCGGGCTAGTTTGAGGTAAGTAATGTCTTTAAATCCTGTCATGAGGGTATGAAACCCCGGACTTTACATCCTTTCACGGTTTTGGAGTGACGCACACACTGGATGACGAGTGTGGGGCGTGCACGAATTGGAAATTTTGAAATATGTTTCCTTTTTAGGCAACTATTGAGTTGCGAAACTGCTTTTAAAGCCTATTCTTTATATTATTGATATGTTTTGATAAAATTGGGCTGTAAGCCATGTTTGAGGCCTAGTTCCGATCTGTTTTAACCCCTTCGGGCTATTTTCCTGATAATTCCTCACTTAGAAATTATGATTTTACACTCAGTCTTTCCTGATAAATTGTTTTGACACTCAGCGCTTGTTGATATTAATTCTTGAAATGAAATATTGTTTTAGGTCGAGAACCCTATTTATTTATGGCCCGAGTGGCATGTTGAGAGTGTCTGACTGAGTGAGTCCGAGGGCTAATATTGTGAGGATGTTATGATATGAGATAGGCCGAGTGCCTGAGAGTGATTGATGCCATGATTTGGCTTGTTTATAGCGCTGGGGCTATAGTAGCCCCTCCAGAGTCTGTACACACCCCCAGTGAGCGCAGGTACCTACTGAGTGCGAGTGCCGGGTGCCGAGTGACGAGTGATTGGGAGGCATGAGTGATAGTGAGGATGACCGAGGGGATGATATTGAGTGACCGTGAGGTGCTAAGTGACTGTTATAGAGTGATGGTGAGGTGCTGAGTGAATATTTATGAGTGATGATTATGGCCCGAGGGGCAGATTTTTTATGATATTTTATTGAGTTTTGATTATGATTCACTTCATTTTTCAAACTGATATTTTTGGGAGTTTTACTGAGAAGTACTGGAAAATATACTTGTTTTAAAGAATTTTTACAGAAACTGGTTTGAACTTCTATATACCTTATTGAGTCGTGGCATTTTGTGGATTGGTGTATTTGTGCTGTGTGTTTCTTATTCTCAGATTGTGATTTATTTTCATTACTACTGATTTGGCGTACTCATCATTTCTCCTTGTACCTCTGTGTACATATCCAGGTACTAGTGCGGAGCAGTAGCCATATTCGTTCGTTATGAGCATCATTTACAGGATTTCGAGGTAGCTGTTCAGCATCCGCAGCTTCTCCACTTCCCTTCTTCTTATAGTATTAGAATTTGATTAATAGACATTTATTAAGACATTAGCAGAGCTAGTTACATTCTTAGATGCTCGTGACCATGTTGACTCCAGTCCCCGGGGAATTGTTTAGACAGTGGATTATTTTATATTTGCCTAAAGACTTAGGAAATTTTCATCCTTGCTATGCTGATATTTAATGATATTGTGTTATTTGATTAAACTAAGTGTGTAGTTATGTGATGGTTGGCTAGCCTAGTTCCACGATAGGGGCCATCACGGCCTGTTGGGATTTGGGGTCGTGACACTTCAGGTAAGTTTTTAGGTTTTCTTGTTTCTTATAGGGGTAATCCTGTGTAGATCAAAGCTATCAAGGAAATACCAGATATACTCACAAGCAAAAAACAAGTGCAGAGATTAACAGGTAGGAAAAAACAAGTCCAAACTCACACCACAATTAGGTAGTTAGGCGGTTGATGCAATAATAAAATCCAACGTAGGTCGGGATCGAATCCATAAGGAGTTAGAATAGTGATTAGGTATATATTTTTTTAATTTTATGTTTTGTCCTAAATTACTCTTCCACATTCTTGATTGTTGTTCTACTTCTACCTTGTTCTATTGTTTGCAATTATAAAACTAAGAGACAATATTTTTGGTTTTGAGTTATTTTTCAAATGATAAAAGGGTCTAGGGTCATGACTTCCACCTAGGTGGTTACCTAATGGGTTGTAAACTCTAGGGAAAGTTATAGCAATCACACTCAAATACTCATTCTATACCTCTCGGCAGTTTGAGTCATTTTGTGCAATTTGGCTTTCTCAAGTCCAAATGGGTATTGCACAAAACAAGTGATAAATGCTCAATTCGGGTCTTACTATCTCTAGATTCAACCCTTTAATTGAGTCTATCAATTTCTTGAGTTCATCTCAATTTCTTGTTAACCAAGTTTTCCTAGACTTAGTCGCTCTTTCTCAAGTAGAGACTAAGTCAATTTGGCATGAATCAATGTTTGCAACCATTAATTCCTGAATTCAAGCAAGAATTAGGCAAAATATCACTAACCCAATCACAAACAAGCCCTAATTCAAACACCCATTAAATAACCACACTAGGGTTGGGTCACAACCCTAGCTAAAAATTTAGCTACTCATGAAAAATGCAGAAATTATGATAGAATCCATAATAATTAATTACGGTAAGAAAATCTAGATTTTGGAAACAAATCTAGTACAAAATTACTTAAAGCAGTAAAGAAAACGGCACAGGTGCTCTCCCAAAACAAAAACTTAACGTTAAAATGATAAAAAGTCCTATTTATACTAAGCTAAAAAAAACTGACAAAAAAGCTCTCGCAGAGATTGTGCGGATGCATAATTCTGAGTGCGGTCCGCACAATGATACTTGTCTTGATAGGTTCCAGTTCTGCGGCCGCACACTTCTGGATTACGGTTGCACTCCTTCAAATTCTGCGGACCACACATTTATGAGTGCGGCCACACTCTTGCTTCTGCGGCCGCACAACTATAGTATGATCCGCACTCCTTGGTCTTAAGCTTTGGTTGTGTGAGACTTCTGCGGACCGCATAAAAATGAGTGCGGCCGCGTTCTTGATTATGCGGCCGCATAAAATTGGTGCGGTCCGCATTTCTTCTTGAACTTAAAATCCCATCCATCTGATCTTCGTCTTCTGCGGCCGCAGTAGAATTGTGTGGTCCGCACTTTTCATGTCAATTTTTGGCAGAGTCTTCTTCATAATATGCGGCCGCACTCAATATTATGCGGTTCGCACAGTGTCCTATTACCCTTGTTTCTGTCCTTATCCAAAATTACTCCTTCTTGAGTTGATTTTCATCTCTTTAGCTCATGTTCTATCATTCCTGCAAGCAAGCACATTTCATTAGTTTTCGGGAATACCTTTAAGCATTTTTGAGCTAAAACACAAGTAAAAGAGAGCAAATAAGCGGTCAAAATACCTACTTATCAACTACCCCAAACTTAAGCTTTTTCTTGTCCTTAATCAATTAAGGTAGTTCCCACCTCTATTAGAAAAAGGGATATTTCACTAAGTTGAGTCAAACACAAATCAATTATGACAAACAATTATCTACACGCTCATGAATCATTAACAAGCCTATGATTTGAATAATGAACCACACATGGCTCTAATGTGACACTTGAGCATCAAGCATTTGTCGTGCCCCCTTCTTTCCTCTCCTTTCGGATCGATCAGGGCTTTTGACGTTGTTGGGACAACTCATTTTCCTTTTGGGAAAAGGGATGTGAAGGACTTGAAGAGTCGCCACCTAACAAATTAAGGTGCGTTAGGGCACCTATTAAGAGTTATAATAACACTAATTGAATAACCAGAGATTGGTTAAGGGCTTGAAATTACTCCAAGGGGAAGGTGTTAGGCACCCCTCAAAGTCCACAACTGTGGTTCCCGGCCAAACAAACTTTGTAAATTTAAGCAAGTAGCAAATAAGCAGTTAAAACATACACATGGAAATAAGTAATTATTTTGAAAAGGTTCGCAGTCTAAGCACACATATGTAGGGAATAGGGAAGTCCTAAGTTGTTTATCCTATAGGATCACATCAATGCAATGCCCGGTAATCACTCCTCAGTGAGGGGATACACATGGCAGTAGCTCACCGGTCATCATATCTGTATCTACCCTTTACCCCACCCCTTAGTGGTTATTAAGCGAGTTTGTTTAGTGATCTCTACGCATGTTGTTACCCGTCCCTTCTTAATGGTCCTATAAGAATTTAGGACCTCTAAGTATAGGTAGTTCTAGACAGACCCCTAAGGTTTTAAAAGGATAAAATTCTAAGCAACAGGCAAGAACAAATAGGACTAATCAGACAAATGCAGTAAAGCCGTTATGAGGCCCAGATTTACCTCCACAAGTAATGCACATAATCAGCACGTCTCAAACACAAACAAGAGGCAGTTTATTAGACAGGATCCTAAGAAAGGATATCTAAGTGAATGTCAATGCACAAAAATATGCAGCTTGATTTATTAAACTCAATAGCAATGACCTAATCAGTTTGCCTACTGATTTTAAAACCTGTGTCTTTAAACAGTAAACACAACCAAGCAATGTTCCAGCTTTTAAAGAGATTGATTACCTAAAGGCTTGCCTAGCCGTGGGATTGTGCATAATAGTTACCAGAATTATTAAAAAACAGTTCAGAAGTTGTTTTACCTAAAAGCATGATGTTCTAGGTGATACGATTATGCAGAGATTGTTACTAGTTTTATTAAGAGCAAGACAATCAGATGTGACAATGTTTCTAACTTTTTCGCGAGTCAGTAGTTAAACTAGGCGTAGTTAAGCAGATGCAAACGAAATCCTAGAGCAGGATATCTAATATGCACATATAAATACAGGATGGTGAAGACATAATTTCAGGATACATAGAATTCCTAAAGGCATGATTTTTATAATGCACAAAGAGTTACAGGGTGATGATTTTGAATGCACAGGAGTAACAACTTTTATGTTAACGTTGTTTATTGTCCTAGGAGCAGGATTTCTAAGCGATAAACATAAAACATGGATGAGATGCTGAAACAGCAGACATGAAATCCTTGGAACATGGTATCTAGTGCATGCTTGGCATGGTTTGAATGAACATGCTGGTCCTAAAACATAGATCCTAATGTAGATAGAAACAATGTAAAGCTTAAAACATAATTTCTACCCGATGATGTTAACAGAATTATATGGCTACCCTCCCCATTTCACTAGCCATCCCCAATATCTGTTTACAAATAATTATTACAGGCTAGTAGCTGAATGAATTACATAAATGGATAGAAAAGAAGAAGTTAAATTGTAGGGAGCCTGAAGCAGGCCCATATATACCAGGTGTTCATAACATCAACTGTCAAAGTTTCATAGCCTTCCTCATGTCCGGGTGTGTCAGAGTTCCCTAAGGACCTCAAGGATCCCGGGCAGTGCTCACACCCAGATTTCATAGCCAAAACTGAGTAAGTGCAGTGTGGAAGAGCCAGCCCCGGTGCATCAGAGTTCAGAGGGATCTCACAGGAATCCCAAAGCAGTCACACACTGGAGGGGCAGAACTTAAGGACCTAAGAGTAGAGTGAGAGTGCTTGACATGGTTTTGAAAATGCTTTGGTATAAAACAGTATTGAAAAGACTCAGTTGAAGTTCATAAAAGTATGAAATGGTTTAGTAGTAAAATAGTTTGAACAAGAGTAGGGTAATTAAACAAACATTAGATCAACTACAGAACATAACAGGTTCAGCAACACTCAAACAACAGTTTTTCACACAGGGGTAAGGGGGTTGGGGACAGATACAGCACCCAAGGTGGGCACATAATAAGCATAAACATAGAAGTCTCAAGGAATAACAGACAATACGTCATGGGTTCCAGAATTGCTAATTGGGGACATGGTTGCATAGAATCAGAAGTGCTTGGGAACTTATGGGATTGGGGATAACTAATGATGTAAACATAGTATAAGAGTATGAATTTCAAACAAATAATAGAAGACATAGTGGCATCAAACAGAATTGAGCATATAGTCAGAAAAACTTAAGGCAACAATTGCACAATAGGTGCATACCAGAACTAGGCAACTCATAGACAAGCATTCAAAGACAGAGTAGAGTCACAATGGAGACAGATTACACAGGAAGTAAACATGTTCATAAATAGGCTGATCCTAAAAGGGGGTTAGAACATAACTAGTATACTAAGTAAAACAAGTTAAACACATGTTAAGAAGCAAACAATAGACAGAAACAAATTAGTAAGATGATAAACTAAAGCAGTAAAAGAAACACATTGATTTTGGAACTTGAATATAAAATCAAAACATAACAGTAAGGAGAATAGACACAAAGTGAAGAACAAGAAAGTGCAATAGTTAGCCTTGGCTTGCAGCCGGCTAATTCAGTAGCAATAGCAAGTAACAAAAGTAAGCAGAAGAGTTTTTGAGTGTATGAGAGAGTTGTGAACTAATGTGAGTTCGTGTGTGTAGAAGACTGTGTAATGAGAGTAGAAGAAAGCAGTATATATAGTAGTTTGAAAGCTAGGTAAATAAGGAAAGAGTCAAACTGTTTAGTAATTATAGAACTCGGAATCAATTAGAGTAAAATCAGTCTAAGTCTTCCCTCAATTAAGGGAGTGATTTACCAACGGTAAAAGACAGAAAACAAGTTAAGGAAAGAAATCACATAGCTGGATTATAACGATTAAGGAAAGAATTCAATAGGTATAGAACAAGTAATTAGGGATAGATTCATAAAGTTCTAATTAAGGAAATAACAGTAAGAATCAATTAATAATGAAGTCAGTCACATAATAAGGTAAGAAAATAATTTAAAGGTTGTAAAACAGGAAAAGTAGTCGGAAATCAGTAAAGAGTATCAACACAGGAAATTAGGGATTCAAAAAATTGAAAAATAGTACTAATATTAAGGGAGATATTATAAACTTCCAAGAATAAACAAATAAATAGAGTAAAAAACAGAAAGAACCAAATCAGAAAACCTAATGAGATTTACCAGGGAGAAAATCACAAAACACTCAAATTAATCGAAGCAAATTCATGAGAATCAAACATATAGACAGGTTGAGCGAACAGACAGTAAAGACGAACTCAGAATCCAAAACTAACGCCAAGAAATTAGGGGTTTTCAACATAACTAATTAGGGTTAAAAGGAAATCTAACAAAATCAATTAAACACATAAGAATCAAGGTATAACACTTAAAAATCAAAGAAAATCATTTTGAAGAAAAGGTTCAAAAACCCTAGTTAGGAAAATGAAGAGACGTTTCAAAAATCAGAAAGGTTTTCATAGAAAACAAGTAAAATAGTTCAAATATTCTCATATCTGTTAAATATCTAAAGAGTTAAGAGATGAAATTAGGGTTTTGAGAGGAGTAACCCAGAGATAGAGAGATTCCGTCTTAGAAACCATAGATCTAGCCGGAAAAATAGAAATATCTTACTCAAACGGGCTAATGTGGCTTGAGAACGGTGAGCACAAGCCCCCCGGGGGGGGAGTGAACGGCCACTGGTCCCTTGAGGACCTCAAATACAGCATGAATCCTGGCCATAGGAGAGCCATTAGGGCTAGGAGTGGTGGTGAGCCACCATTATTAATGGCGAGCAAG